>JAWZYV010012654.1:0-157961 GCA_038373885.1 Cheiracanthium punctorium | reverse complement strand
TGGAAGGTCTTTACTCTCAAATTATTCACATATATGTAAATTTTAATAATTAAAAGTATTTAGTACTTAATAATATTGGAAATATTTCTAATATACACTCAATATTATTGATAAATTTCAAATACTTTAAGATTCAATAGTATTAAAATTTGACTTCAAATGGGCAAAATATTAAATTTATAATATTGGATTTTATTTTCAATGAATTCACAAGATTGGATAAATATTGATGCTATATAGAAAATATCTTTTAATGTTTGCCAAATATTTAAAAAATAATAATAATCAATGCTGTTACCAGATACATTCATATATATATATATATGTATTTATAAGGAATTATTTTAATTTCCCCAAAATAGTGATAGCCAGAAGCAAGGCATATGCAAGGAATAAATCCAGGGCCGTACCCAGACAAAAATTTCAGGCAGGGTCCAAACCGTGGAAAAGGCAGAATTTTTCACAAAAAGACGTCATTATTATTATTTTATTAACAAAAATCAATTTTTTTGGGAGGGGGGAGGGTCCGGACCCTGGATACGGTCTCGAATAATCACCCTATAAAAAGTGGCGGTCACTCTTAAAAAGGGTCATAGCTCACTCTTGATCAGAGCGCTCCACTCTTTAAGGGATGGCGTGCTGTCACCCTTTCCTTAGAGTGAGGCACTCTTTCCCGGAGTGGGTTTTTGAATTCTCACTCCTAGTCCAGAGTCAGATATGTCACTCTTCAGAATAGTGATTTCTCACTCTATGGAGGTTGGCTGATTTTTGTCACGAAGGTAGGGTGATATATCACTCCTCAGCACTGGTTTTTCACTCTTGATTATTAAGAGAGTATTTGAACAATGAGAATATTTTGGCGTCATCCATTTTGCTATAACTCGCCACATGACGGCGCTGGAGCAAATCATTACTTTAATTAACCACTAGATGGCCCTTCAGTGTATCACTTCTTGACTGTGCGAATGATCGCTATGAAAATAGGTATACATAGATATTTGAACACGGGGAAGAGTTTGGCACGATCCATTTTCCTATAACTTGACACTAGATGTCGCGTCAACACATGAACTTCAAGACTATTCAGCCGATCGTCATGAAAATTCGTATACATCGATATCTGAATGCGAAGAATATTTTTGCAGTATCCGTTTTGCTAAAACTCGCCACTAGATTGTGCTACGCCGCATCGCCTTCTGCACCGTAAAAACGATTGCCTTGAAATTCAGTATGCATGATTATTGAACACAATATAACGCGATATCCATTTTGCTATATCTCTTTATTACAATAAATAGTAATCACAACAAATATTAATATCAAAAAGTCCATTCATTCCCGTGCGAAGAACGGGTACTTCAGCTAGTATTTAATAAATTGCAAGCCAAAGCTCCGTAAAGTTCATACCTGGAGACGAGTGAAGTAATTATAAACCTTTTTGCTTAAAAGCAGTTGTCGAAAGATAAATTATATTCTTTTTGGCACAGCTGGGTTCTAGAAACATCTACATTTTTAAGCTCAGTCAATTTCATGCGAGAAAAAAAGTAATCAATTATTAAAAAAATTTCAATATAACTGTCTTAAACAAATGGTTAAAGAAAAAAATTATTTCTTTAAATCGGGTATCTGCAACTTTTGGAAAGTTGCGGCCCAAACTTTAAGTTTTTAGCGAAGACTCGGGCAGTATAATTGGGATTTACATGGGATTATGAATGGTTTACGTGGGGTTTTCGTATGTTTCACGGCCCGGATAAAAAGCCTGGGGGGGGGCACATTCGGTCCACGGGCCGGTGGTTGCCCATATGTGTTTTAAATCTTTTTTTTTTTTTTTAGAACGTAACCTGTTCTGTAATTTTGTGCTTTCCAAAAAAGATCTTTAGTATTTTCAAAAGTGAACTTTTACCATATAAATCAATAATATATATACTATACTTTTATAGTACTTAAAATGTATTAAAGCCTTTAAAGTACATTATGAACAATACATGGTAGGAACATAGAGTAAGGACCATAGAGTATTATTGCTCTAATATGTATTGCTACTTACAGAACTTACAGATGGAGAGTATTTTTTTAGAAATTTCAGTATTTATATATATAAATATAATGTAACGCAAATTTCCAAAAAGCCTCAATTTTTGTCACAATTGGACGCGTACATAGAGTGGAATTAGCATATTGCCAATAGTATAGACAAAAAATTATAACTTCTGTGTATTGTTAAAAGATTACAGGTTAGAAAACTTACAAAAGACAGAACTTAGAAAACTTTACATCACAGTGTATGAATTGCAATTGGGAATATACGTCAAATCGATACAATATGAAAACAGATAGCTTACAATAGTTCACAGATTGTACTTTTGTAATAAATATAAGCTGTCTATATAGATATATTGCTATATGTTTGGACATTTTTTCAATTGGAAAGGGGAAATTGGAATTTTTTGGGGACACCCTGTATATATATATATATATATATATATATACAGGTTGTCCCAAAACGGTGGTAACGTGCTTTAATTCTTTATCTATTAGAGGTAAGTGGGCAATGTAAATTGAAAAATGTCCAAAATACGGTCGGAAATAAGCCTCCGTTAAGAAAAAAAGCCTATTGTTAATTTTCAAAAAGTGACTCTTTTTTAAATTTGTATACGACCCCCCGCACGAAAAAATTCCCAATTAGTAAAGTGTGCCCATACACTCATTAGGAGATATACAAAATTTCAGCCTTTAATCACAGAACTCAGAGATATCTTTAAACAAGATGATCTGGGACTATACATGATTTTTAATGTAAACGCTTATTGCTAGAGTGTAAAGAAAAAAAAAAAAAATTCTTAATTTCTGTACGATCCCTTAAATGCGATCATCCGACGTGATTTTTCTCTTCGAAAGCCATTGAAAAGTGGTTTAAGTCAGCATATTTTTAGTTTTAAAGTATAATCCTCAAATTTTGTATATCACCTACCTCACTAAGTGTATGGATCACATTTTACTAATTGGGAATTTTTTGTACAGGGGTCGCATACAAATTTATAAAGTGTGTAACTTTTGGAAAAAATATGAGAGGAAATTTTTCTTGACGTATTCTAATATCCGAAATTATTTCGGACATTTTTTCAATTTACATTCCCCACTTATCTTTAATAGATAAAAAATTAAAGCCTGTTACCACCTTATTGGGACACCCTGCATATATGTAACGCATTATTTAAAAAAAATTTTGAAAGATAAATATATGTATATATATCCCAGACAGCACATAAGCTTAAATCAAGCTTGACATTGCTTTGAAATCGACGCATTAATGCAAGCTTGACAGTTCAACTTATTCTAAGCTGGCAGCAAGCTTGCAGGAGTCAAGTTGAATTGTCAAGCTTAAATAAAGCTTGATTTAAGCTTGGCCTTTGCTACTCGCTCGATTTTTCCTTTTTAAAGGAGCGTTGATGGCGCCATCTGTGAAAGAGAATGGACATTAATTGTCTAACGTCCTCAAATTTGCTGAAAGTTCGTAAAAGATTTGTTTTATTTTATTACCAGTGCCATATTACCGGCAAGGCAAACGGGGCAACTGCCCAGGGCCTACAGATTTTAGGGCCTAAAAATCTTACATCTTACACTTTTGTAGTTTTAAAATAAAATTACAAAGGATAAAAAAAGAAATTCAGAAGTTAAATAATTTTTTTAATTATAAAGTACGAACAATGAAAATAATTCAAATTTACATTTGTATAAATTAATTTAAACTTATTTTTAATTCTTCGAAATGCTCTATATCGATATAGCATACCAATATGTAGGAAAATAACTAACCACATTTGTAAAGAGAATTTTTAGCGTTAAAAAATAGCAAAATTTTTCAATTATTTGATATTATAAGAAATATTTACAAAAATGACTAAAGTGTTTGTATTCCATACATGTTATGTTAGAAAAGTGATATAGCATTTCGAAGTAACGTTTAACTATCTGTTTCTTTGATCTCAGATTACGTAACACAAAATTTGTGTTAAGTAAGTAAACCCATTCTATATTTCCAAATATGGAAATTCTTCAAAATAAAATACAATTATACTACGAAATTGATTTCAAAATCAGTCGTTTGTCTCGATTTTGGCCAGCGGCAGTATTGCTCATGAGTGTTGCGAAAGTTTTAAAACATGTGCTGCTCTTAAGTTTATATTATGTTTATTTCCCTATTAGTAGAGTCTCATATCACACATAACATTATTTTAATTTTGATGCATCCCATGGAAAAATAAAAGAAACAAATAACACATCGCCCACTTATCAATCTGGCGAGAAAACAGCGTGGTAAGTCACTTCAAACTTTAGTCATAGCTGCACAAGGCTCCGGTGGCTGAATGGATAACGCGCTCGGCTACGAACCGAAAGGTCCCGGGCTCTATTCTAGCCACGGACAATCGATGGAAACAGATTGAAATAACTTAAAATTTCATCATAGAGGGGGAAAATGCGCGAAAAAATAAAGTATGTGGGGCGCGAGCGCCCCGTGTATTTAGAAAATTTTTTCTGGGAAAATTTTTTAAGCTTGAAATTAAGCTTGAAATGTCAAGCTTAATGCAAGCTGGGCAAGTGTAAACTAGAACACTTGATTCAAGCTTGCATCAAGCTTACACGCTTGGAATTTTCAAGCTTATTGACTTGATAAATCAAGCTTGCTGCAAGTTTGATGCAAGTTTGCTGTGCTGTCTGGGATATGGAGATAAAATTGTAATGAAAATTAAAAAACAAATAATTTTGAGAACTTAAAACATAAATAAATGTAACTGAAAATAAAATTTAGGCTTGAAAAAGATCATAGACTCCCTCTTAAAAATGATTTACTTAAAAAGGAGTACTTTAATATACTCATATTTTTTTAATACATTTGCATCGTTAACGAATACATGACGTGCTTAAATATAAATAACAATTCGAACTGAAAAATAAGCAGGTGGATAAATTAAATATAATCCCTGATTACGTTGCTTGCACACTGGTAAATTATTTAATAAACATTTATGTAGCGTTCGGAAATTTTTCTTTGGAGTACTTATAAGAATAAATTAGAAGCGTACTTAAAACTTACGAACTATATCTTATTGCGTACTGATACACCACACGCAAGAATATTTCAAGAGAAGGATCACGAAAACGACTACAATCTTAAGTTTTCATTTTTCTCATAATTTTTCTCCAATACTCAGCACCTGATTTCTGCGTATGCTCAGAGCCTATCTTTGGAAGCATCGGGCTCAACGTGGTTCAACTTACATGACGCCATACTGCTGCAAAGAGCTTGTGGTGTGGGGTTAGTTGATTTTAATGAAAAAGAAATCCATCATATAAAATGGTAGAAGAATTATTTAAAATTCACGATTAACTATCATGTGCGTCAGTACAGTTTTTATATTATTTGATCATTTTAAGTTATCGATATTTCATTTAGTTTTTGTTTATTTATATTTAAGCTGATCGATTGCTATATAAATTTTAAAAATAGCTCATTTATATTTAAGTTATACGACGTTGATCGGTCGTGTAATTTTACAGCTATAGTATTTCTTTTTGTCGGTGGTATTGGTAGTATTGGTTATTCCTAAATTTTAGTCAACATGCTCAGAAATATTGTACTTAATAAGAATATATTGATTGTTGTATGAATGCATACAAAAATCGATAATCATTATATGCGTATTAAATATAAGAAAAATGCATATCACAAAAATATATTAAATATCAATTCTTGCATGTATTCAAAAATGAGTTTTTCGTACGTTTCCAAAAATGAGTACATTCTGCTTATTTTTGAGTATCTTCTTTAAAGTGTAGTCCGCAGCCAAGATTTAAAAAAAATAACGCTGACTAACTGCGAGTAAAGTTTGAGAATGCTTAGTTAAATTATAGCTAAATAATACCCATCTGGCTAAAAAGCTAAATAATACGCATAATGCCCAATCTTTAAAAAATATTTTAAAAAAAAACAAAAAGGTAAGAAAATCTGAAACACTTTCAGATTTTAAATACCCACTAAAGTGCTATATATTAAAGCGTATCATAATTTATGCGTGTCGTCCCTATTTTTCTTCCAAGTTGGAAAGTGTATCATATTATTCATGAGTGTACCGTATTTTTCTTCCCTGTTTCATAAAATCCATCTTTGGAATCTAAATCTATCTTAAAATCGCCTACTAAAACTATTTTACAATTTTCGCCAAGTATATTCCAACTGTACTTCACGGTTTTAAACATTGATTCAAATGTGCATCATAATCCATGAGTGTGCAGTATTTGTCTTTTTTGGGTTGATTCCTACTTTAACACCCCGACTCTCACCAAGGTAGCCATAATTAAACATATGCAGTTACCATAACGAATTTTTGTATTTATGTGGCAATCCTAATTTAGAATAAAAATGGCGATTTGGAACATCATGTAAGCACAGCATTCCGTTACATTTTTATATATTTTGGGTTGCCAAAAAATGTAGTTTTAATAATTAAGTGTCTTCAAATTCCTTAACTGGTGCGTTTATCGCTGATTTGTTCACTTTAGTTTTCATCTAGTTCTTTTGGGAGCGTTGAAAGTTGTGCATAACTCCTAGAAACCCATGACTGCAAAGCTCGCCAATGTGCGGGGATTTTTTAGGTTGGCGAGAGTGGGGACGTTAAAATAGGAAACAACTCTTTCTAGTATCATAAAACACATCTTTGGAATCGAAATCTATCTTAAAATCACCTACTGAAACTGTTTTACAATCTTCTCGAGGCATATTCGAACTATAGGCTTATTCCAACTATATAACGCATAGACATTTAAAATACCGTTTGGAATGGGCATCTTAATCCATGAGTGTACCGTGTTTTCCTTCCTTGTTCCATAAAACACTTCTTCGGAATAGAAATCTATATTAAAATCGCCCACCAAAACTGATTAACAATTTTCTCCAGGCATAGTCAAACTATACTTCACCTTTATGAAAAGTATTTGGAAAGTGTATCATAATCTATGAGTGTACCGTATTTGTCTTCTCTGTTCTATAAAACACTTCTTCGGAATTAAAATCTATATTAAAATTGCCTACTAAAACTATTTTACAATATTCGCCAGGCGTTTTTTAACTATACACGAAATATATGTATGATAAATTGTCGCGTTTTGGCACCCGATTGAGCGATCCACTTTCAAAAATTGAAAACGTTGTGCGACCTTCAACGTTTTATTAACGCCCTCCCCCCTCCCCTCTCTACGTTATCTGGCAAACACATTAAAAAATATCTTCACCGTGACAGTTCATATCTGCAAAACAAGATCGCGTAGACAACATTCCCGTACTGAGCGAAATAGCACCCAATGAAATTGGTCCAAACGTTTAAAATTTAAACAAATAAAATATAATGCTAATCAAACTCTAAAATTAAAACTGAGGGAAAAACAAAGTGTGGAACGTGCTATCTTTATTATTTTACAACAAAGCAGCCCCCTCTCATACTTGCGTTTCCTTCTGATACCATTTATTATACTTCATAGTTAACTTTATACCGGAGGAAAACTTTGTAAAAATGACACTTTAAGTAATCAGGGAAGGCTAAACTGGAGCAAATATTTGTCTTTTCCCCTAATCCTGGGACCAACTTTCTCTGGAGGATTGCAGCGATTGACGTTCCTTAAATGCAATTAAGGAATGAGAATCAATGTGTTCATTTCTCTCTCTATCTCTCTCTCTCTCTCTTTAACGAGAGGAGATAAAACGAATGTCGCGGCCCCTTTTATACATTTGGTGTGCGTTGTTGGTTATTTCGCCGCGAAAATATTCAGAAGGGCAGGAGAGGATCAGAGGAACGATTTTGTTTCTGAAAATATTAGCAGTCTTTTCAGTTTGCTTATTAATTAAGAGGCTTAATGGATTAAGGTATTTGCCGCCGAGGACCTTTAGCGGTAACGTTTTGGGAAACGGTCGGTAGAAGGATCGAGTGATATAATTTGGCAAATGGTTAAAATGGAGTTTGGGGTGAGGGGGGGAATAAAATAAATTTGATGCGCTTAGTTTATTTGTTATGCAGCATTCAGTTGAGGGGTTTCGGCGTGCAGATTTGACTAAAAGCGAGGCAGTTTGCGCTTGGTGTCGTTAATTGAATGAGATGGTGTTTTTATATTATACAAAATACATTTGTTGAATAATGATTCATGGTTAGTTTATGGCTGACAATTTTAGATATAATGTAGATTTGGAGCGTTCTTTCATCGATTGTTTTACGTACATCGCCTCATTCATTTGTTTTACATTTTGTACTACATGTTTTGTTTGTTTGCCAGGAGAGGACAGCTCATCTAACGGAAAGAGTCGTTTAGAGCTTCTTGGAGTTTCCCGCTACAATTTGGTTCCTCATCAGAGTAGGGGGATTTCTGAATATTGGTAAGACTGGAAAACCGCTAGTGATCGTCAATAAGACTTTCGAAACCACGGATTTAACATGCACTTACACCGCATGTACACGGTAGTCTTCAGTGGCAAGTCGGAATCCAACACGCAAAGGCACAACTTTCCAGTTATTAGACTAATGCCTTAACCATTGGGCTTCCACGGTTATTCGGCTGGGCTTCCAGTGAAATATAAATTATTTTGCTGTGTGTGTTTTTCAAGTGAAGCTTAAATGCGAGTCATTTTTCTCTATAAAGACCGCCATGTAATCGCATTTTACTAAGGCCTGTATTGCAATATAAATTATGAGCTTGTACAAAATAACACTTATACAAAGGTGGCATTGCCACTTATAAAAAAATCATTTTATTCCTCTATGTTGTCACAATATTTACTGAAACTATGTTCAGTATTTTTATTGACTAGAAGTCAAAGCCCGTTGTTGGAGGCAGTTACAAGGGGCGATTAAAAAAAAACATTTAACAAAAATGTCTACATGCAATATATTTAATCTTCATCCATTTAAAATGAATAACTTCATATTCAATTTTTATTATATAATGAATTCGAATTTCATGATCTACTGGAAACGTGCGGAATATTTTCGCATTCGAACGATTTCTTTTTGTTGGAACAGCCCCTCTCATATCAATGCTTCTTGCAGAGGAAATCGTTTTATTTGTGAAAAAAAATAAGGTGGGTAACATGGAAAAACGGTTTTAAAGGAATTGGAATCACAATTTTCTCTTCAATGTCTGATAACCGTGACTTCAATATCATTTGCGACTCATAATTTTATCACGCCGATGATTAATTTTGGAAATAAAATGGACCTGAAAATGGAGAAAAATTGATTAAAAATAAGGGAACAGGTGGATTTCCATATTTTTAAAGTAGAGCAGATTGTTTTCTATACTTTTTACGTAATTATGCAAAATTTCAAGCCGATCGCACCAATGGTGCGAATTTTATTACAGAACGATTACATATTTTATTAATTTCATTTAATTTTATTACATAAGTTTTTAGACAATAACTTTTTAATCCGTCAGGATTAATGACGGTAAAAATTTTGTTTCGGAGTGGTTGAATCGTAATTCGGAATTGTGACAGCGTCAGTGAATCAGGGATCAGAGTAACTATATAGTAGGATATATTTTCAAAAAGGTTTATTTTAAATTTCATGCTGAAAAAGTTACTTAATATTCAGCACTCTAAAGGTACAGCTGGCAATATGTGCGGAATATAATTAACCTCTTATTGTGAACAATACTTTGAAGGTTAGAACATGGTAGACACGTTTTACCGAATCCGTGAATTAGTTGTTATTTAGAAAAAAAATCCCGTTTACAAAAAGTGGTTAGTTATATTCCGTATATGTCGGCAACGGCGTCAAATACACGCTCTATATAATCGCTACGAAACGTTTTTAAACTAGATATATTCAGATCATTTAGAATTATTCTGATTCAGCTCGTGACGATTCAATTCATTTATCTTTCAGAACCTTTATACATATTAAATTGAAAGCACATTTGCAGACACAGGAAACTGGTACTAGTTGGGTCAAGATGGACAGGCGGTATCAATTCTATGAGGATGGTGAACAAGCACTGGCACTCTTGTAGATAAGCCATCTATCCGCTATGGGAGATCGCAGACTTAATACCACATGGTTGTTCCGATTATTTATTATAGCTCTCGGTTTCCAAGACAGTGGTTTGGAGACTAATTGTATCAGCTTTATAGGTAATTGAATTTACGTATATACAGCATTGTAGTATAGTTATAATACTTTATACATGTTTTGATAGATTATTTTGTGTGCTTAGAATATTGCAATAGCAAAATGACAGATTTCTGATGGTTTGCCTTACACACCAAGCTAGAAAAAGTCTGCAGTTTTTTTTGCAAAAAAAAAAAGTATAGATTGTGCACCATTTGTGCATGAAAAGAGATATTTTTGATTATTTTGAAAGTATACACTTTTTGTGCAAATTATATGCAGTTTTTGTGCAAATTATATGCTGTGCACAAAAAGTGTATACTTTTCAAAGTATTCACTTTATATGTACATTTTTTGCACAAAAAGTGCAAACATTTTCTTCTGGGATTCAAGCAGTTTGAAACAATTTTCGTAAAATCTCGAAATCTAATCCAAATTGTAAGAAACTCTAGGGGCATAGTTTAAGTTGTATGACCACCTATCGTGTCACTAAATTTTGCTTTATTCATTTAAGTCGTACGTGAAGAGCGAGCAAAAATTTACCCAGTTTGAAACGATTTACAGAAAAATTTTAAAATCTAATAATATTTTTTTTTTTAATCCGACGCTCATTGCTGAAGTTGAGTGATCACATCCCTACAAGCAACAATTCCCAGTTCCTGCTCGGCCAACCACCGGCATTCATCGCAACTCATCGCTCACCGAAATTCGGTACTCGGCCCAGACACGGAATTCCATCTAAAAACGATGATTGTTATGTGTGCGGCAGACACTGATCGGTCCGGTACCCATAAAACGATGCTCGGAACGATATCCGGCCTGAGTTATCGGGCCATATGCCTAAATTTGATCAAAATACGCTGAACTGAAAAGAAATTTCCGCCCGCATAACGGCCGAGCGGCATTCAGCCGATGAAAATTGGCGCATGCGCTCTGTTCATGCAACAGTCGAGCGATGGCAACATCCGAGTATCTACCAGCAGGCGCCATGTTTGTTTTCATAAGAATAGGAGACGAAAAAAACTGAAGAAGTTTTTGGTGGTGATTAGTCTATATTGGTACGTATAACTATCATTTGTAACAAATTTTTGACATTCTTAATATAGTATTAGTCTAATATAAGTAAAGGACAAGTTCAAATCTCTAATTATTTTTTTTTCTCTTGATACTGTTGCATAACACTAATGGAATAACACTATTTTTTATTGGTATCTATTTCCTATCTTTACACGGCGTACAGTGTGTAATTGCACTAGTTAATCGTTAACTACAGTTAATCGCTTTTTAGTTTTAAAATATACGGGTAAATTCTTCATTGAATCTAATAAAAAAATCATACTTCCGACCAAAACAAGCTTATTTGGTACTTATGTATTTTACATTCAGCCAAAAAGAGCGATTTCGTGTGCGTGTGGAATAGCTCAGATTCATTGTTACAATGTAGTGCATTGCAATCCTTTGGCGAAAAAACTTCTTGGCGTGAATTATCGACGGTAAAATAAGTACCGATTATTTTCATCCGTTGACCATAAAAAAAAAGAAAAAAAATCCAAACGATGCGATTACTCGCCAAGATAGTTTCCAAAGGCATAAAGCGCATATTTTTAAGATTATGGAAATGAGAAGCTGTATAGCATTGATTTGATATTCAAATGACTGTTTTGTTTCGCTTTATAAACTTCGAAACCCGCGTTGATGAATTAGATTAGCTTAGAAATAGTATACGTAAATACAGTGATTTTTTTTTCTTTTTTAAAGCAGACCACTGTTGTTTTTTTTTTTTTTTGGAAGCAGAATACTGGTTAATGATGATTTCAGAACCTGCGGATACTATAAACCAGACTGATACAGGTGTCCCAAAAAGGTGGTAGCGGGCTTTAATTCTTTATCTATTAGAGATAAGTGGGCAGTGTAAATTGAAAAAATGTTCAAAATGAGGTCGGAAGTAAGACTCCGTTAAAAAATTCCTCTCGTTAATTTTCAAAAAGTTACACTTTCTACATTTTTATATGACCCTCGTAGAAAAGCATTCCCATACACTAATGAGGTGATGCACAAAATTTGGGAATTATATTTTTAAAAATTCCATTTTAAGATAACCCCTCATCCTAGGATGATCACACACCCTTAGCGTTGCCATCACAACACAAACAAACAAGCTGACGTGAAATAAGACTTCAGAGGGTTCAAAAGTTGAAAAAAGAAGGGATTGTAAAAATCCGTCTTTGGGGTCATTTTCTGCACCCTGCAGTCTGAATCATGGTAAAATCAGCAAACGCAGAACATGAAAATTGTTATTGTTGCTTCGAAACCCTCTGGCCAACTGCAGAGATGGATCAGATCCTTTATATAAAACGAAAATGGCCTTAATTGGGCAGCTTCCTTTGCTGATCCCCAGTGAGGGGAATACCGACTTATCCCGGGTCTCCCTCTTAAAGTTTGAACCAATTTCAGATGACAGCTGGATGACCTAAGAGCTGGATTGGTACCCCAAAGAGAGATATGGATTGAACATGGAAAACATTGAAATCATAACACGTTTTTCGTGCATTAATTCCCTACAGCGTACACGGTTTACATCAGCCTCAGTCGAGAAAGGAGTTTACCCTTCTAGGCACTGGCCAAGCAGGTGCTGCTTCCCTTTCGGAGTTCCAATGGGAACCGAGCTTAACCAACTGTTCTACTGCCGGACACATGCAAAATTTCTTTCACCTAATGTTTTGCTGTCTTTGTGAGTGCATTGGGGAAATTTTTCGAGATACCGATGTGTTGGGGAAAACTTAGGGGTCTATTCAGAAAAAAAAAGTTTTCTAGAGAGCTGAAGTAATATAAAGGTTGGAAATCCCTGATATAGAAATTATGTAAAAAACATATGAAGCAGACTTACTCTGCATTTCCTATTCTTTGTGTAAATTAAGTTCTAAAAATTTTCTTTTTTTCTCCTAGAAGCTGCTCATAAAATAAGATGTTTGAAGATGCTGCTGCAAAACTCAAAGAAAATACTTCTTTTGTAAATTATGTGTATGATATATTTTGTGTAGAATAATTTCAATAAAAATTTTTGGAATTTACTTTATTTTAAAATTTATTATAGCGATCTTATGTCTTATGGTCTAAGCTTTTTAAAAAATCTATTTTTCAAAACTGTAAGCTAGTTCTATAAAGTTCCAGTGGTCAAAAATCTTTTTTAAATTGTAAGCTAATTCAAGAAAGTTCGGAAAGTCGATTTCCTATCATTAAAAAAAAGTTCTGATGTGAACTACACAATTTTCTTGTATGGCTGTTAAACTTTACACATTCTGGATGCACTTCATTTAAATGTATTGGAAACTGAAATGCGATACTTCAATATCTTGTTAAGCGTAAGAGATATCACCAAGATGAGATTTCAGCATTGAAAACTTATTCCTGGCTGAAAAATTGGTATTTTTCTCTGCTTCGTCAGCTTGGCGACAAACGGCGAGATTTTAAGAATGACCCACATAGTGACCCTAGCCTGTGGATTGTAATCAAAAATGAAAGGGCAGAAACAAATGTTACGACAGTCTTAAATACAAAATTTCAATATTCTATAGCTAATAGTTTTTATTTTTATTGGAGATACGTACTTATTTTTGGTGCCAAAATTTGTAATATTGCCCTTAAATTTACCAAGCTTGGGGACAGTTGGAAATATTTTGAGCATGAGCTAAAAAGAGATAGTTCAGGTCTTTTTAATGTGAAAGACATGTCCATAGACTTAAATGCACCGAAAGTCTTTCATATAACCTTGTAAATAAACTACTCACTCAATTGGAATGAAAAAGGGAAATGTATACTATGTTTTAAAGCAGTCCTAAATTTCCCATTTCTTCTGCTATTCCTCTTTGAGTTAATCGAATTACACAAGAACATACGTACATAAGTACATGCATACGAGCAGACGTCCTTCAAATTTAATCAAACTAAATCGAAAATGCAGCATGTGTACTTACAGACATTATCAAAATACTAGTTAAAGCGAGTTCTAGGATTAAGGTCAATTATCTACATGAGGAATCTGGACCTGTGAGTGGGGTGCCCTCCGTGGGGGTCTTTCTAAGGGGTCCTAACCCGTATTTACGCTAAGTTTCGGAGGAAACCACGGAAAACTCCGAACGGTTAGGTCGGCGGACGCGATCTGGTTTTGAACCAGGCACCTTCCTTCTTCCAGTTCAGAGCGCTATGCACTCGGACTAGTTAAAAAAATAAAAGGAAGAAAATCTGAAACACTTTCAGATTTTAAATACGCACCAAAGTACTATATATTAAAAGCGTGTCATAGTTTATGCGTCGTCCCAATTTTTCTTCCTTATTCCATTAAGTTGGAAAGTGTATCATTATTCATGACTCTGCCGTATTTTGCTTCCTTGTTTCATAAAACCTATCTTTGGAATCGAAATCTATCTTAAAATCGCCTACTAAAACAATCGTTGCCAAGTATATTACAACTGTACTTCACCGTTTAAAATATTGTTTCGAATGTCCATCATAATCCAAGAGTGTGCTGGGTTTCTCTTTCTGGTTTGACTCCTACTTTAACGCCCCGACTCTCGCCAAGGTGGCGATCATTAAACATATGGAGCTACCACGTCGATTTTTTGTATTTATGTGGCAATCGTAATTTAGAATTTACATGGCGATTTGGAACTACATGTAAGTAAAGTATTTCGTTACATTTTTATTTATTTTGAGTTGCCAATTAATGTAGTTTTAACAATTAAGTATCTTCAAATTCCTCAACTGGTGCGTTTATCGCTAATTTGTTCACGGTAGTTTTCATCTAGTTATTTTGGGAGTGTTGAAACTTGTGCATAAGTCCTAGAGACCCATAACTGCAAAGCTCGCCAAAGTGCGGGATTTTTTAGGTTAGCGAGAGCGGGGGCGTTAAAATAGGAATCAACTCTTGCTTGTAGCGTAAAACACATCTTACGGTTTTAGTGGGCGATTTTAAGATAGAATCGAAATATATCTTAAAATCGTCTACTGAAACTGTTTTACTATCTTCTCCAGGCGTATTCCACCTATATCCCGTAGACATTTTAAATACTGTTTGGAATGGGCATCATAATCCATGAGTGTACCGTGTTTTCCTTCCTTGTTCCATAAAACACTTCTTCGGAATAGTAATCTATATTCAAATCACCTACCAAAACTGTTTAACAATTTTCGCCTGGCATAGTCAAACTATACTTCACCTTTATAAATACCATTTGGAAAGTGTATTTTAATCTATCAGTGTGTCGTATTTGTCTTCGCTGTTCTATAAAACACTTTTTCGGAATTAAAATCTATTTTAAAATCGCCTACTAAAACTATTTTGCAATATTCGCCAGGTGTTTTCTAGCTATACTGGAAATATATTTATAAAAAACGCCACACAATTCATAAAAAAAAACACATTTCAAAAGTGACTGGACGCGAAAATTGTACCAAAATCGTGTCTACACAAAAAGCAAGGTTGAAATTAATAGCACTCTGGTGCTAACAAATTGAACATGTAACATACGTATCTACTTCCATACGTAGATGGAGTATACGACTATAGTACGTTAACGTATAGTATAGTTATGTAGATAGTACGACTATATACGTAAATAGATGGAGTATACCTACACCCTCCAAAAAAGTATTCGAGCAAGAGAGAAATTTCCTATTTTAGATTTGCAAATAATAATTAAGTTTTTAAAAAACGCACAACTTGATAGAAATATGGAAAGTTATTTTTATACATAGCCTAATTCATATTCTATGATAAATAATTTTTAATATACGAAACCAACGCAAGAAATTTATCTCTTGCTCGAATACTTTCTTTGGAGGGTGTACATGCATGCATGTGCGACGCGTAGTAAAAGTGTATTTCTTCTATTCTGTATTGCTTCTGCACTGCATTATCATATAAGAAAAATGCGATTACAAATACATCACAAATATAAAAGAAATCTGCAAAAAACTTGTAAATGTTATCGTTCGAATTGCATCGTAGGGACGGAAAGGTTTAAATGCATGTGTCAACAACACATTAGAACTTATCGAAAAGTGATACGCACCCTGGTGTTCGGCCAACCTCACGCATAAAGTGAACGGGCCAGATCCTTAAATCAGTGTCCAACCCGATGAAAACTCATAGGTTAGACTACTTCGGACGTTTCCACGTCCGAGGGGACATGAACTGCGTGTATCCGAGCACTTTCACAGTGAACGGCCCGATTCCTTCTCATCGGCTCAAGGCTATGTGGCCGGTGAAGGTCCGAGCAAAATTGCTAGTAGGGATATCATGTCACCAAATTTCATTTTTTTCGCTTTAGTCGTTATTAATTTATGTGCGAACAAAAATTGACGCAGTTTGAAAAATTTTTCGAAAAATCTTAAAATCTAATAAATATTTTTAAAAATTCGACGCCTAAAGTTGAGTGTCCACCTTTCATGTCACCAAATTTTATTTCATTTGCTTCAGTCAGTTAGTGCGAATAAAAAAAGCGTCACAGACAGAATGACAGAACGACAGACCGACAAACTTTTTTTTCACGGTCGTACTCGGGTCCCAAATATTTAAAACACATAGAAATCGCAAGTTTTCTTTAATTTTGAGAAGTGTACAAGAAAAGTCTAGTTTTATTTATTTAGATACATAAATGTTCCAATTCCGAACTTGAAACAACAATCACTTCAAATTTAAGACACATCATTGCAAGTCAGACCCGTCTAGTGGTTAGAATGCTCGCCTACCACACCTTGGTTCCCCAGTTCGATCCCGATTCTCGGAAGCTTGAAAATGCAGTAAGTTCTTAAGTGTGATAATAGATGGCAACAATATTTTTGAAAGAAAGGACGAAGAAGTCAAGAGCTATGACGTCGGAGCTACACCGTCGTTCGTTAAAATCAACCGCCCACTACGTTTTTCCGTCTAGATCCTCAGATAATAATCAATTAGTGCATTTTTTGTGCACAATTTCGTTTTCACTTTTTATGCACAGTTTAGTTTGCACTAATGCACAGTTTAGTTTGCACTGTTTATGCACAATCAGAGGTGCCAAATACGCGTGGATTTTGTACACTTTTTGTGCAAACTTTTTCTAGCTGGGCACTGTTTGGGATTATCTAAACCCTGTGATATTCGGTGTTCTTGTAATGAGGGCACAGGAATATAATATTTATTTTGAAGCTTGTAAAAGTACCCAAGACAATTTTCTGACTTAAAATAAAAATTAATTTCTCTAGTGCTTAAGAGTGAGTAATAAATGCTGTAAAAATTCGTCACTTTTTTTGCTACATCCTGGCTCACCAGTGCCCGAGCGCATATGCATTCTCAACTAAGAGACGGAAACTGCCTGGTTTGAAACCAGGTCGCGTCCTGGTTCAATCGCGAAACCTAGCCGTTCGGATTTACCGTGGTTTCCTCCGCATAAATACCGGTTAGGGCCCCTTAGAAAGATCTCCACGGAGGGCATCCCACCCCCTGTCACGTCCGTAGATAATTGCCAGCAATTCCACGTTTTATTTCATTTAATACATTCTTTTTTAGAAAAAGTTTTCATGTGCCGTTAAAATTGATATCTCGTTGGACAATTTGTTTTAAAAAGCTTAAATTTTGATGAAAGAAGTCGTACAATTAACATTCTTTAAAAGTTGACTTAAATTATTTCAGTTTAAATTCAAACTGTGTGAAATTACCCCCAGTCCCTCCAACCGCATCTGCTAAAATCTGTTCAACAGTTAATTCCGAAGACAAGGCACAAACACACAGAAGGTAATTCATTTCATTTTCTTTGTTTCCTTTTCCAATGTGTTGCAAGTGCCAGAAATAAAGACTCAAGGGAAAGTTTCCAAACGAAACTCCTCGAGACAAGTAAAAATAAAAAAATGAAGAGGAATCGTTCTTGTTTTTGGTAAATTTTACACCCGTCTGCAAAACAGTATCGGGGGGGAAAATGCGATTATAAATCTGGACCTCTTTTCTTTCGGCGCCTGGAGGAAGCTACCTGATAACAAACTCATATCCCTTGAGCGTTTTGGGGAAGAATTAATTGAAACGGGAACTTTTCTTGAAAATGCCTCAGTTCACCTGCTTTACCATCAGCACTCGTCTGGATTGTATTAAAAACACTGTATCCTCGGATTCAAAGATTGTAGTGCGGACGAATTAATTGACTGATAGTGCAGTAAAAATTATTTAGGAAAGTACGGGTTGATTAATTTAAAAGTGTACCTGTTGGTTTATCTTATGACTCTTAAATCTTACGGACGGGGCAACTATTCTAACAGGGAAATATGATTGGTTGAACCTTGTTTAAGTGTGGGAGGCAATTTACAGCACTGTTACTTTACCCCGTGATAATTTTATTTCATAATAACATAATTCATTTTTTTTTTTACGTTATCCTTACGGTATGAATTATTTCTCCAACCGTTAATTGTTGTTGTTGTTTTTTTTTGAGGGGGGGGGGGATCTTAAAAATAGTGTTTTCCATAGAAATCTTGTAAACATCGGTGTAATAAAACAATCCATAGCTGACAAATCTCGTCAATAACGCCAACAATGTTGCGAAGAGCCTTAAAAAGAAAAAAAAAACTTTGTTCGGCGCGTTCATGTTTGCATGTTGTCATGTTAACTCAACTGTAAAGAATAACAACCTAAAAAATTTGAAATAAATTATGTTTTTTTAAAATAAAATTATCGCAGAATTCAGTAGCATTGTGCGTGTTAATTTCTGTTTCACCCCGCACATAAAGTTTTAAAAGTCCTACAGTGATGGAAATTGTCTCTTACCCTTAAATGAGTTTCAATCATACTTCAGTGTTAGAATAGTTGACACATTCATCTGATTTAAGGGTTGTACGAAAATCCATCGGGTACACTTTAAAACCGATCACCCTGTAGCTGTGGGATTAGAAATTGTGAATTTCTGATGATACTGTAACTAACAAAAGTATCTGAAACATGCAAAATTGCTGCTGTTTTAAAAGTAAAAAAGCAGAAAGAAAAGTTTCCTATATATATAGCGTTATGTATATATATGCAACTATTTGTTTATTTAGACTCTTATAAACACCCCGCCAACCGCTTTAAGCCATTTCATAATTGTATGTTACAATTTCTGCATAAAATAATGAGCCATGTGTAGGATGGGGCGGTTTGGGTGATTTCGCCTTCAGTGATGCTACGACGGTGTTTGAAATATCTTTTCTTGATGGGCTCTCTTCTTCAATAACACATCACGGAAACGATATTTATCACGGAACTTTTTTTTGCGCCTTTCACTTTAGGCGAAAAATCTCGTGCTACGAGAGAAGAAACCACGTTAGCTCTGGAACGTGCTACTCCTGAAACACTTGCGTAATATCAACGGTAATATCCCACTCACGTTAGGCAGATCGCATTGTAGCACGAGTCAACTGTATGTACAAAATTCAAATTTTAGATGTTACAATCGAAAGAATAGCTGCCACCATGTACGGAATATAATTCACCGCTTTTTGTAAACAGTAATTTTTTGTAGGTTTTTCAAAAGTTAGTTAGCTTAAATTCTTTTAGTTTAGCTTAAGTTTAGCCGGTAGTTAGCTTAAATTATTTTTTCGTATCTACGCCACAAATTATTGTCTACAATATGCGGTTGATTATATTGCGCATCTGTAGTCAATCATGGGAAGGGTTTGCTGCAAAACGAAGGTAGCTCCGTACTATGGAAGTTTTGAGTTATTCTTGCTATCTAGAAAGAAAAACAAAATCCCTTTCATTTAGCCCAAAATTATATGTAGCTCCATTCTTTAATTCTTGTTTTACTCAAAAGATAAAACTGCTTGTCTCTTTTGTTTGTGTTGTATTCTCAAACATTTGTGTTTCATAATCTCAAGTAGTTGGCACTAAAGCCTTTTTGCAGCAAACCCTTCAACTACTATTTGACTGCCTCTAATCACAAAAAAAAATAGTTAAAAAGAGTAGCAGGGAACAAAGAATGGAAAACAAACATAGATCCAATAACTTTTCAAGAAGACAGTTTGGCGAGGTTTTGTATTCAATGCATGAGATCATACATATGAATACGTACTTACAACTTTCAAAACTTTTTAACTACACCTTATATTTAGAGTTTCCGACTGTTACAGAACGTAATTTACGCTGTTTGTGAACAGTGCTTTTCTTGACTTCTTTTTTTTTCCAAATTGCTACACATCTTCATGAGAGAGGTAGCTTTAGTTTAAGTTAAAAAGTTCTGTTTACACAAAAAGTGGTGGATGATATTCCATAATGGTTGGTGCTTTAATTTTTATAACAACCACTGAAGTTTTCCAAAACAAAATATAAATGATAAAATCACAGCACATAAGAAAAACATTTTAAATTAAAATTTCAGAAAAAAAGACGACTTCAAATTACGCTAGCATAATGGAAAACTATTAGCATTGTAAATTAGTAGAATTTGACAAATATAGCAGATACTGCGAAACTCAGTTCAGTTTTGGAAACTTATTTTTTTTGCGCCAAATTTCGGAATCAATTGGCAAAAATGGCCAACCTTAGATTCAGAGGAGCGACTCTTAAGGGTGCTCTCTTAAGGGTTAATTCAGTCTAAAATTAATGTTCTATGCATTAAATAATCAAAGATTGTTTTTCTTTCATGTAAATTTGTTTAGTATACTACAAATTTTAAATTTTGATTAAAATTCCCACTAGATATCATTAGGATTTTGCGATTTCTCACAATAATAGATATCATCAAATTGAGTTCAATCTTGGATACTTATTTTTTCTTGGCTTGCCAAGCTTGGGGATAAATCGCCAAAAGTTGCCAACTTTGGCAATTTTTGGCATATGCCAATACCGGCAAACCTTTCTAAGCTATACCATTATTCCCGCTGTAAAATAGTAGGGTTTTGCAAATTCTCTCGAAATATAGAAGATATTACCAAACGGAGATCGATTTTGGAAACATTTTTTACACGCCAAACTTGGCGATAAATAGTCAAAAGTGGCCATTGGCCACTTTTGACACTAAGACCAGCGCTGTTTCTGACAACCACTATAGCAATGGTTTAAAAACACGTTATTTCCGATTTTCAATTAATATGGGACCATCCCTGGGCTATCCCCTTTCTAATAAGAAAAAAATAGTTTTTGCAGTCGGTCCACGCGGTAAAAAAATTCTCTCTGCACGCACATACAAAAAAGCAGACCCTGGATAAATAATATAATCAACTATCTATATCAGGGTTTCTCAAACTATTGTTCTCGCGAAAGTAACACATACTCCGCGACAATGTATCTTGCTGCTTTAGCCTCCAATTCACTAGCCTCAAATTTACGCAAGGTGCTCTGCCAAATTCCTCAAAATTCAGGGCCTGATTACTGAAAAGGCTCGTGAAGCTTGAGCTTCCCCTCAGAATTTGAAGGGGGGGCCTGAAAATGACTGAAAAACTGCGATAAAAATTCAAAATTTTGTTTTTAAATGATATTTTAAGTTATTGTAAACATTTTTAATGAAGAGAAGTGGTGCTTTTCAGAAGTCTTGATACTTCATGTCGCAACATTTCTAAATTGGTTGTTTGCGATGTCTTTGCCTGGGACATTTACTGCGGTTGAGAGTTTTTTTCTGTTATGGGGAATATTTGGCCGTCAGAAAGGGGTAGACTTTTAATATGTAATGTTAAACATCTTCTAAATGTCAAAATTAATTCTCAACTTCTGTGTTGGAATTTTTATGATGTCATCAAAACAAACAAAGAATTCCTGAAAAAAGCCATGCCTAATGAAAAATAGGACTAAATTAATAAAGTTTAATGTTCCAGTAAGGTAATGAAATGTTTTTAGTTATTTGTTAAAGTAATTTCAAAAATACTGTAAAATCTCGTTACAATGAACTAAACTATTATGAAGATGAATGAATAAAATATTTTTATCAAAGGAAATTTTCAAATTAATGAATAAAAAGCTTTTTTCAAAGGAAATCATTTGAACTAATTAAATCAATGAAATTTCTTTATGAATAAAATATTTTTATGAAAGAAAATCATTAAAACTTTACTTTTCCCAAACAAAAAGGTGATGGGGGGGGCCGAAATGAGACTGAGCTTCCTCTCATTTCAGAGGTTAATCGGGCCCTGCTCAAAATACTCCGCCGTAGAAAAATATTTGAGAGAGACTGAGCTGTATAAAATATTCCGTTGTAAGACAACGTGGACTTCGGTTAAAAAGAATTTAATTAGTAAAATTAGCTCAACATTAGTATTTCAAATTAATTTACAACAAACTTTGTTAATAAAAAAGTTGTGGAATTTCATTTAAAATTTCAGTTTGAATTGTCCAAAAAGGATGTTTTAATATTTTTTCATAACATTTTTACGAATTGTGGAAAGGTACATCTGGATATGGTGGCCCCACCATGTCCAATGTGGAAAAGACACCGAACATTGGTAGATAACTGAAGTGTGGCGGCCGAGAGTTCTGATATACCTCACAGCTGTTAGGCTAACGTTCGAGAGATTTGGGTGTTTTTCTCCAGATGTAACGTCAAAAAACGCTAGAATTCCTTTAAATGTCCTCCATCTAAGGTATCGTAACCCCCGTAGGTTTGCCTTAACCCAATACACATTGGATATGCATACTTAGGTCTTGCCGTGATCCACCAAAAATAGATTCACGACAAGCGGGTGAGTGACATCCTACAGTTAGTGAAACGTACTATTGTTTGTACCACTTTTTAATGTACTGCTGACTTTAATACCTGAATAAATTGTTCACAAATTCTACAACAAATTCACTGTTTTTTTTTCCCTGTACAGAGCCTACTTTTAGCATAATGCGAAATGTTTGGACGGACGACCGAAACAGTAGTGTCAGCTTGTAGTAAATTTTATATATTATTCCTTACAGTTGTACAGCCATGAGGAACGTAATTGTTGAAAATAAAGGCTCTCTGTGCTGCCCAGTCAAGTCACATATATGTTAATATTAAGAATGAAAAATAATTATTTAATTATTTTTTAGAAAAAATTATATCTTTATTAAGACTGTATAAAAATGAGAGTTGTATAACTTTTGCAAATAAATAAATAAAAATATAATTAAAGGAATAAATAAAATATTATAAAAAGACAAGTCACTAAAAACTGTTTCTGTCAATGTTTTCATTCTAACCTCCTCCCTTGTTCAATATTTTCCCATGATGCATCTGGAAACCCTAGAACAGTGGTGTCCAGCCTTTGAGCCGCAACTATTTAAAAATTTTTGGGGAGCCGCATATATTGCATTTTATATTGTATTGTATTTTAACCGCAGTATTGTATTTTAACAAATAATTATTCACACATTTCATGCCTGATTCGATAAAATGAGCAACATCAAAGTTTCCTCGGGCTACACGTGGCTCGCGATAGAGGTTGAAGTAGCTGTTCAACTTCTCGTGTAAAATATTTGCTATCCTTGAATTGATCTCCTCACCGAGAAAGAGAACTGTCCAATTGTTTCACATATAGAGCATTTCGACGTGACTTTTCAGTGACGTCTTCTGAGTTACAGCCTACTGCACATCCTTTCTGCGCAGATTCTCACAATGCACTCCTATTGTATTCAACCAACGCCCCCTAGATTGGAAAGCCGCGGCGCTTACTTGTGACGTCACACCGAGTAGGTAAAGCAAAGCGTTTCCATTGGGTTTCTCCTCTCTCCCCGAGCCGCAGGAGAGCGGAGAAACCCAGGCCCGGACTGGCCAGGTGGGCTGGTCGGCGATCGCCGAGGGCCCCCGGCCAAAGGGGGCCCCGGAGAGGCATTCAAAAATGGGTATACTACTTTATAATAAGAGTAATCTTACTATAAATGTCATGTCAATGTTTGTATGTATGTTTGTTACTCTTTCACGCTGAAAGGGTTCGACTAATTTGGATGAAATTTGGAATAAAGACAGTTAAAGTCCTGGATTAACAGGCTAATTTTTATCGCGCGAAAGAAACATTGTTCCTATAATATACAAAACAAACTATCTTTTATCAAAAAAAAAAAGAATACAACTGATCTTTTTTTTTACAAAGCGGTCGACAGATGGCGGAAACTTATAGAATACGCTGTTTTTAATAAATAAAATCACTTGCAGAGCCTTATTATCGCATGGGCAAATCGAGACTTTACCCAAGGCTCCCAATTTCAAATATTGTTGTGAAATATTTTTTTCTATATCAAAATTTTTATGAAAAATAAAACAAATTTCATAGATGGGGGTCCCCACATTCATCAGTATCCGGGGCACCCCGTTGTTCATAATCAGGCTCTGATCACTTGAATAAGTTTTTCCCTCTGACGTGGATTTATAAGCGGGATACGGGCCAAGCACACAAATCCGAAATAGATGCCACACAAACAAACAAACAAAACATAAGTTTTTGAAACTTTCATTCAGTTCGAATTATGCATTTTTCTGCGCGTCTTTTCTCCCTTTCTATTTCTAATGTATTACATCCAGAAAAAGGATCAATTTAATCAGACATTAATTTCAATCAGAAACATCAATTTAAATTTTGTTTAATCACACTCATGAATAATGATACACTTTCCAACTTAATGGAATAAGGAAAGAAAATAGGGAAGACGCATGGATAATGATACGCTTTTAATATATAGAGCCTTAGTGCGTATTGAAAATCTGAAAGTGTTTCCAATTTTTTAACTTTTTTTTCCTTTTTTTTATAACGGCCGATATATCTAGAAGCTCTTCAGAATTAAAATAGGACGAAAATAATTTGTTCCTTTTTGTAGGTTTTTATCATTTAACCATCTTATTTTTGTAACCATGGGCAGCCCGACACAGTAAGCAAGTTAATCATCGCATCGAAGGGGCGTCTTTTTTACGTTAGCAGGGGGCGCCACTTACCCTAGGGCCGCCTCTCTTTGTAATCATCTCAATTTTTAATTCCAAGGAAGCTGGTGAGAAACACAAGATTTATTAAGATGGCGGGCCAACTGGTCGCCGGAGGCGGCTAGTTTGATATATATCAGAGTAATTTGATTATTTATTTCCCAGTAATCTTACTTAGTGACACAGCGGACAATCCCAGAAACCCCGCGACTCAAGGGGGCCCCCGAAAAGTCAGGGCCATCAAAATCTCTAAAATAGTTAAATGTGATTCTTAGCAAGTAAACCTAAACTTCAAATATTACATATTCTAATATCTATTCCTTTTAAATCCCCAGTGACACGCAGGTCCTGATTACCGGGAGGGTATTCGGGGCTGGCGCCCGGGGATCCCCCAACAAAAAGGAGCCCCTAAATTGTTTTTTGAGTTTAAAAATTTACAAATGTTGAAAAAGTTTTCGAAAGAGGGGCCCCCTATGAAGCTTTTGCCCAGGGCCTCCAACTCGACACATCGACTCCAGGGGCCCCTTTACTATCTCTAGCCGAGGGCCCCCAAAGGAGCCAGTCCGGGCCTGGAGAAACCCAATGAAACGCTTTGCTTTACCTATTCGGTGTGACGTCACAAGTAAACGCCACGGCTTTCCTCTCTAGGGGGCGCTGATTCAACCCAGAAAAAGGTTATTAGAACCATCAGTTTTGATTATTTTTAATCCCTTCGAAACATAATATGCCGCAGGAAAATTGAAGTCGAAGGTTTACTTGGCAATTCAAAGTATTGTAATCAAATGTATGCAACAACTAAATAAAATTTATTGAATACTAAAAGTTTTGTTTTTCCCATTGAAATGCATTACGAGAACCCGAAGCTGTCACCCCGTTGCAGAGAGGCTAGGCTCGTCGAAGTCCTCTCTAGTACAAATTCGGAAACCTCGCTTGCTAGGCTAGTTGCTAGGGAGCGAAAACAAAAGTGCAGCTCGGAAAAAAAAAATGACGGTAAAGATTTTATTGTTCAAATAACTTCAGCTATAACCCTACATGACTGCCTGTTATGAATACATATGCATGGTATTTGAAAGCCCCTTAGAAAGTCCTCCAAACAAGAGACCCCCATCCTAGTCAGGCAGCCTATGCGTAACTTTGCCCTGCGTAGTTACACACAATGCCTGATTTCCAGGTGGGCATTCGAGGCAAGCGTCCGGGCCCCAACTTAAGGGGGGGGGGGGGCAAATTGTCATTTATGTATAAAAATTTGTAAATTTTGAAAAAAAAGTTTTCGAAAGAGGGGTTCCCAAGGAAGCTTTTGCCCGGGGACCCCAACTCGGCAAATCTGCCCCTGACTACACAAACGATTCGAACGCCTTGCCATCCCAAGTGCAACGCACTGAGCAATAGCATGTCCGTTCAAAAGCCTCAGACCACAGAGCAACGGTTAGCAGAGAACGTTGATGATGGTCTTTACAGTGTAGGAGCAAAAAATAATACGATTGTATTGGAAAGTGTTTCATAATCCATGCTCCGAGTGTTTACTTTTCTTGTTTCCGGATAGGCAGTGTCTTTCTATCAGTTCCAAATGGAACGGGCAGAACCCTCTAGACAAGAGTCCCCAGGAAGAGCAAATCCTTCTGCATCTTTTAATCTCTCCACTGGAAAAGGAGTGTTGCAAGGAAACGGCATTAGAAAATGTAATTAAAAGATTCGATCCCGCCACCTCTTTTCGTCTCAGGGGAACGTCTGTGATCTCGAAACCTCCCCGTTCCCTCCGCCCTCCCTGCCCCCTCCAGCGTATTTCTGAAATGGCTTAATTGAAACACAAACTTTCCTGGGAGCTGCTTTCTTTGCTTTCGCATCAATGGCCGGCTTAATTAGATTAAGAATTATACTCTTTGGTTTTGTGGTCGTTAATTCGAATTTGCTATTGTTGAATGATTAAGGGGAGGGGACAGAGTCATGGCGTGAAATTCGCTGATGATGGCAGAGAGTCTGTATGACGAGCAGGGAAAGGAGCGTTTTGCAGCGAATACTGAAGCACAGAGCAGCCTGAAAAGTCTTTTTTGAAAGTTTCTTTTTCAAAAGTGAATATTAACTGACGGTTCGACTTCCATGTTCAGTGAAAGAGTGCTGTGTCATCGCTCATTGGTGCTTAGATGTATTAGACACCGCGAACCAGCAACAACCTGCAAGAACTTGAAGTCAAAAGCGTAGCGTGTCATATTTTTATTTTTATCTTTTCTGATGGAGATCATAACACATTTAAAATAAAAACAGCAAAGTATCTACTCGTTTTGAAAAAAAATTCTTAAAATACATGATTTTCTAAACAAACTTGAAGGGACACGTGCCCCCCGAGCCACGCTTAACGTTGCTGATGATATTTATAAAAAAATTTAAACATGATTTTAACAAACAGATGCACTTTAAAGCTGATGATATTAATATTAGACTGATTGATACTTTTAAAATTACAATTTAAAAAGAAAATGCACTTTAATTTGTGAATGAACATTAAGGGATGTGAGCAAACTTTAAATGCAGCTATACATTTTAGTTTTTGTTGATGTACCAGTTATAATTTACATACTGAACATAAATTTAATTTTAAGATGTACATTTAAGTTCACGTGAATTGAAGATACACCCCCCCCCATCCCTCAGACGCTTCATAAATTTAAACACAAAATGGTATCGTGAGATATTATTGGTACGTAGAATTAAATCAAACCAAAATTAAATTTCCCTAAAACAATAATAGTATTTCTGTAGAACACGGACTTTATTATCCACGTGTCGAATCTTTTATTGAGAGCTTTAGGCTCTACCAAATAGAAAACCGAACGGGAATTCCTTTTAATTATTATTAAAAACGTTAAATAAAAAATATATACAAGGTGATTCTAATGGGTCTCTACAAAAGTTTAGGGGATATAGTGCACATCACAAGGCTTAAGAATTGCATATTTAAGTATGACAGTAAAGGTCATTTTAACCATTTAAGAGCCAGGTGGTGATGGTTACATGAAAGGAATGTGAAGTATAATAATGCGGCTTTTAATTGATTTATTTAGAGCACTGATTGTATTATTAAGAATAGTATGCATGAAATTGTAAAATATTTAAATATACTAGAATTCAAAAAATATACAGTAGGCAGAGTTACAAACAAACAAAATAAAATACATTTAAAAACATTTATTGGGTAATTGTGTTGCAATACGTACTGTACGTAATGAGAAGGAGATTGTACTCATCAAGACGAATAATATGTACTTAATGCATATGTTATCATTCTACTCCACAGAAAAGCACTTCTGCCAGAAAAATTTCACCAAGAAATTAACTAGGTAAAGCAGGCGTTTTCTTTCGGCAAGGATAAGCCCTTAAATAGCGTTGTAACTTTGTCCAGAATGCATTTGTAGTAGCTGCAAGAATGATTTCGACACGAAAAATTGCGGAACAGGCATCTGATGCATATTCTAGCACAGACTTGTCCAACCTTTTGCATCTTATGCGCCAATTTTTTTCCCGAACGAGTTCAGATGCGCCAAGCAACTCCACAGGACCTTTCTTTTTACTTCCTTACGTTCACAGGTAGAGTTACAAAATATGAATACTGGTAAGCTTTAATTTAGGTGTGTGTGTGTGGGGGGCAATACTTATCCGTGAGCATGAGATGGAAATTGGTGTTCTGTGGAAGAGGATTGTGGAGAATTAAATTTGCAAATGTTTGGTAGGGCATCAGAGGTGGGTTTGATTTAGAAGACGATGTTTTTGGATTGCAAAAATGCCCCCTTTTAACGAAGCGTCATAAATTATACCAAATGAAATGTTTCAGGGTACAAAATTAATTTAAAAGTCGGCAATCTGTTTCACAACAGTAAGTAATCACATGCAATGTGCCAAGTTTGGCCACTTCTGGTCTAGAGCAAGGAAATGGAAGCGAAGTACGAAAGTTAATATCATGCACGATTTTCGAACCGTAGTCTTCCACCCGTCAGATCTTCGCCAGTGTGCATAGAAGACTGCGAGAAACCAGCTCATTTGCTATTTTTAGTACAGGCAACCTTCCCGATTTCTTCGGATGATTTCTTACCACTAATTTTTACTCAACAATTCATACTTAAAATTAACGCCAGAAATGTGATTCAAAATAAAACTGTTCAAAATTTGTGGTGGGAAATCGCCCGAAGAAATCGGGAAGGTTGGCAGCTATGCACCGTAGGATATCCACTAACTGTGCGCACGCAAAGTTCTGCGTCTCCCGTTACAGTAGTGCACCGTGCTCTACAAGAAGAAGGCATTCAACCAACACCTCCTACATATAGAAAGCCTAACAACTGAAACTTCGACGTCATCATTAGGCCTTCAAGTGATGACGTCATCACAGTTTTACTTTCACAAAGTAAAACTATTTAAAATTTCTGGTGGATGCTACAAATATTAGAAAATATCTTAAATAAAGTATTAAAATTAAAAGATCTGTCTCATACAAACTTATTCATTTCGATCTATTTCCTTATCATATTACCTAATTCGTCACGGTTAAAAACTGCCATTTTTCATAAAATTGTATTCTATATCTCAAATTATTAAAATATTGTTATTCATGAGTTAATTCACCAGAAACTTTGTATATTTTTATTTTGTGAAAATAAAACTTTTAAGTGTAGGCCAAACGATGACGTCAAAGCTTGGTGACGTAGGAGTTGTTGATTCAACCCTCCCTTCAGAGATCTAACTTGCAGAAAGTTCGATCTCTGAAGTATAATGTCTACCCACACAGTTTTTATTTTGTGAGATGGATGTTACAAATGATAATGAACAATCCCTACTTTCTTTCCTTAGTATTATTTACGGATGAGGCCTTGTTAACCAGAAAGGTATTTTTAATACTCATAATGAACATTCTGAGCCGAGAACACTCCTCACTGAACTGCTTCTCGTAAATACTAAGAGATATTATGCCTTAACTTGTGGATAGGTGTCTGGTGATCGCCTGGTTCGTTCTTACCTATTGACAGATCGTTGGACAGATGAAAAGTACCTTATCTTCCTGGAGAGAGTGCTACTTAGTTCTATGAAGCCAGTTTCATCCATCACAGATCATCCGATTGGGAACCATTGATCTAATGTATGCTCTAGTACATGAAGTAAGACGCGAAACACAAGGTCATATCATGAACGATTTCCGAACCTTCGCTTTCCATCCCAACAGATCTTTGACAGTGTGGATAGAAGACTGCAGAAAATCGGCTTGTTCGCTATCTCCAATGCATATTTGGGACATCTACGAACTGTGTCGACGCCAGAAACAGAAGAGTAAGGGACATACTTCGAGACTCTTTCCATAAGTTACTTCATCAGTGGCAGCCAAAATTTCTATGTCTCCCGTTACGGCGTGGCGAGTTTTACGTGATGAAGGCATTAAACTCTTCCACCTGCAGAGAGTTCGGTGGCTAAAATATGATCACTATCCACACCGTCTAGATTTTGTGAGGTAGATGTTACTAATGATAACGAACGATATAGTTTCTTTCCTTAATATTAGAGAGTTTTTGCATGGTGGTTTCCCTCACGGTAACGCTAACGTTAAATACCCTTGGACAATACAGCGCACGCACGCGTATAAAGTCCAAAACTTGGTTGGTGAAAATACTCCGAATAGTTAACGTTAGCGTTAACGTAGGAATAAACAATATACAAAAACTCCCTATTATTCGCCTCATTTACCAGAGATGATATTTTCGACACTTTCATGAACATGTCTGGGCTGAGAGCAGTCCCCACTTTATTGCCTCACGTAAATACGATGAGAGATATCCCTTTAATGTGCAGGCAGGTATCTTTGGTGATCACCTGTATGGCCCTTGACTGCTTTCAAATCGTTTGACAGTTGCAAAGTATCTTGTCTTCCTGGAGAGAGCGCTTCCTAGTTTATTGGAGGCAGTTCTATCAATCACACAGATACAAATGTGGTTCATGCATGATATAGCCTCAGCTGATATTACTGCCGATGTCCGACATTTCCTTGATTCCACATATCCCCAAGGATTGGATGTGGAGGACCCGTAAGATAACCTGCACGCTCACCAGATCTATGTGCACTAGATTTCTTTTATTTTCTTTTTTTTTGGGGGGGGGGACATATGAAATTCTTCATATACGAGTTGCCCGTGGACAGCATCGAAGATCACATAGAAAATCGTCGTTACAACTAATAAGATCAACGCGACACTAGGAACCTTTCAGAAAGTGCCCAATCACTCATTCGACGGTAGGGATTGTGCAATGCTCTGATTGGCCTACTTCGAGCCTTTTTTGATGGCAATAAATGTGCTTATGCAGGGGCGCACACAGGATTTTTGGCTGGGGGGGGGGCAACTTTTAGGGATGTTCCAGATTGTTAAAAGTTAGTGATGAAAGAACTCGTTTTCATTAGATGGAATTCATCAAAACTCGTTCCATCCAGTTCTCTAAGAATACACTATACAGTACAATGGAAAGGAAGTAATACTGTTCAGTTTTGAGAGCAAGATGGTGCTTTATATTCGCTTTCACTTCGTTTTTGGAAGTTGAGGAAAACGAGAAAAAAATTTCTTTTTTTATTTATCAGAACTGAAACTATTGCTACCTTTTTTTTGAAATTATTTTATTTACTATAGATATAGGATAATAATCAATCGAAAAAAAAAGATCAAAGCCGACGGGGGGGGGCACTGCGCTTATGCAATATAAATTTCATCACTTCTTTCTCTTTTCAAAGTTTAAAATGAATTTTCCATTTCTCACCTTATATTGTTATGTTATTCATAGTGCAATCCGACCATAGACTGCACAGTAAATATTCTTCGTCTTTATGAGTATAATCACACTTCTTATTTTGCAAAAACCGAATTGCAATACAAATACCCAATAGTTTTTTGGTTGCTTGTAACTCCGCCTACTGTGCACTTTTTAAAATCGGTTTTAATCCTATATTTTACAATTTCATGCATTATACTGTCATTAATACAATCAGTGCGCTAAATACATCGATTAGAAGCAGCATTATTATGTTTTATATTACTTTCATGTAACTATTAGCATTAAAAAAAATCGTGAAAAATTCAACATTTAAAAGCCAAGCTCATGTGTTCCAAAAAATAACTAAAACCACCTGGCTCTTAAAGGGTTAAAATAACGTTTACTGTCTTAGCTTATCAAAAATTCTTAATCCTTGTGATGTTCACTATCTGTCCTGATATTTTGTGCAGACCCATAAACACGATGAATATTCACTAATCATATAACCGTGCATTTGTCTAACCTGTAAGTGAGTTAATGTTAAAATTTGAATACCATAAAAGCGTTTCAGTAAAAATTTGTATACTCTTAATTTAAACTCATCCCAATTATTAAGTTAGAAAGAATTCAGCAGAGTCATTTAACTAGTATGTAGTGTCAGCGTTTGTTGAAATTTCTTAGAGACCTGTAAATTTAAGTTTGAAGTACAGAGCTAAAGAAGTAGGCCTGGAAGACTTGAGATGAACATAATTGAATTTATAAAAATTTTAGTTTTATTAACAATTTATAAAAACGATAACAATTACAAAAATCTGGAGTGACCCCACTCGACTTTCCGAACACCTGCGATTAAGATCATTACCAAGCATTTAAATAAATTTTAATCGATGAATAATTTAAACATATATACCAAATTGAAGGTCAATCGAATGCGCCGTTTAAACGCTAACGCACTTTCAAGAATCCCCCCCTCCCATAGGCTATAATGTAAAAGAAATCTTTGTCGTATTCCTGTAGAAAAACTATAAGACCTATACACATCAAAATCAATTCCGGTCTTACGATTGTGGTTTATAAAATATATACCCAATTTGAGCTCGATCGAATGCACCGTTTAAACGCTAGCGCATTTTCAAGAATTTCCTCGCATAGGTCATAATGACAAAGAAATCTTTGTCGTAGCCCTGTAGAAAAACTATAAGTCCTATACACATCAAAATCAATACCGGTCTTACGATGGTGGTTTATAATATAATATATATGTCCAATTTGAGCTTAATCGAAATTTTAAACCAATTTGAGCTCATGTTTAGGAGCTATCGTGTTCACTCACACACACACACATCTCGTAAAAATAGCACAAATGAATTTAGAAGACCTCAAAACGTGTTAATACACCAAAATTTCTAAGTCGAATTTTTTCATGTTTATAATACTTTCCTTACATGGTACATGTTCGGAAAGTAAAAAAGCTTTCCTATCGTCTAATTTTTTGTCAAAAAATAGAGTAATCCTGTATTTTAATACGCGGAAGGAGGTACTTTCACTTGGGGCGTAATTCTAGCGCGCGCGAACAGTAACTTGGCCCGGTAATTTTACGACAAAAGGCAGTTTCAACAATTACTAATCAGATAATATGATAAGGAAGTAGATTATAATGAGAAAGGTATTTTAATTTAATTTATTTTTTAATATTTGTAGCATTCACCAGAAAATTTTGATAGTTTTATTTTGTGAAAACAAGACTTTTAAATGTAGGGCTAACGATTTCGACGGAGTAGTAAAGGTATTCTAAACCTAGGAAGCGTTGTGCGTGACACCCAATCAATCCTCTACGCATTCTTTCTTTATACTTCTTCCCACTTTATCTAGCCCTGTAAAAAACTGTCGTGCATACACTAGCTAAAATTTAAGCAGTATGTAAGACAGTGACCTTTAGCATGCGTACCTAATTTGATGTCAATCAAATGAACCGTTTTCACTAGCTCACTTTAAATCATTTGCGTCCTTAAGCCATAATATAATACTTTTTTCAAGCCTGTCAACAAACTTTCAGCTCTACAAACACCAAAATCTATGCAGGTTATGAGATCGTGATTACATACCCAATTTGAGCTCAATCGAATGCACCCTACTAGCGCACTTTCAGGAATATCCGTCCATAGGCCATGTAGTAAAAGAACGCAAATTTGTTGCCCTGTAAAAAAACTATAAGTCCTATACATGTTGTATGACGGTGACCTATAATATGTATACCTACTTTGAACTTTTCGAATGCACCATTCAGACACTAGCTAATTTTAAATGATTTGCGTCCATTGACTGTAATGTATAAGAGTTATTTTTTGTACCGTGAACAAATATTCAACCATACACGCACAAAAATCTATGCAGATCATAATACCGTGACTTTTTATGTACATGTCGAATTTGTGCTTAATCGAATGGACTGTTTAGACGATAGCGTACTTTCAAGAATTCCCGTCTATTGGCCACAATGTAACAAAAAAAATTTTTTTTCTTAGCCCTTTAGAAAAACTGTAAGTCCTATGCACATCAAAATCAATACAGGTCTTGCGACAGTGGTCTATAACATATCTATCAAATTTGAGTTCAATCGAATGTACCGTTTAAACGCTAGCGCACTTTCAAGAATTTCCCCCCGTAGGCCATAATGTAAAAGAAATCTTTGTCGTAGCCCTGTAGAAAAACCATAAATCCTATACGTACCAAAATCAATACCGGTCTTGCGAAGGTGGTTTATAACATACATACCAAATTTGATCTCAATCGAATGCACCGTTTAGGAGCTATCGTGTTCACTCACATACGCAAAAACACGCATACACATACACACATAGACAAATCTCGTAAAAATAGCTTAAATGAATTCAGAACACCTCAAAACGTATAACTCTTTAAGAACCGGGTGTTTTACAGATTACTTTTAACAGATGTGGACGTAGCTTTTGAATGTTGAATTTTTAACTAAGATATTTTATGTGCTAATGATTACCTGAAAGGAATATAAAGTGTAATAATGCTGCTTCTATACGATGTATTTAGCTCACTGATTGAATTAATAAGACTATTTTGCATGAAATTGTAAAAGATTGGAATATACAAGATTTTAAAAAGTGCAAAGGCGGAGTTTACTCCGCCTACAATTCACCTACTACACTGACTGTTTAACTATTTCATGAGTAATATTCTTATTAATTTAGTCAGTGAGCTAAATACATCCATTAGAAGCATCATTGTTGCATTTCATATTCATTTCATGGAGCCGCTGGCACATAAATATTTTTTGTTGAAAATTGAAAATTTAAAGGGTTAAGATGCCATTTGTCGTCATGGGTTCCTGAGCATTTCTAAATCCTTATGATGTGTTCTATCTCCCCTTAATGTTTGTACCTCTAATTTTGAAACACCCTGTATTTATATACGTATACATATTTACCTATATATATTTCCTATTTTTGGAATCTATCGTTTGGATTGCCATTTCATTGCATTTTCCATTTTTTAATATGAACAAGCAACTCTTTATTTAATTCGAGTGCTTATTGCTGAAAATGTGGAAAATATTATTTCTCTGCGGGAGTAAATTTTAATTGGAAGGGCAGAACTTTCCCCGCCCAGCGCTCCATAATCAGTTTGAGAAAAATGTGTCTGTACGTGACCGGCTTAAACTGTATTGAAAAGACATTTTGTACAGAATACTCCACATCCGGTTCACTCTTTCTTCTATATAACGTCTTCTAGTAATTTTAGAAATAAATATAAAACGGTTTTGAAAAACAGTCAGAAATCAGACAAATTTTTCATTAAAAAAATATAGAAATATGATGCGAATGCGAACATCCCCGATGGTGTACACCAGGCGTCAAATGTTGCGTACAGCATTTTGACACACTCAATTCAAAGTTATTTAATTTAAAATTGAGATACGATATTTTAATAGTGATAAGATTTGGCAATTTCTCCCCGATTGTAAGAGATATCTTTAAGTCGGGTTCCGTTTTAGAAACTTATTTTTGATGCTAAAACTGGTGATATTTTGTCAAAACCGAACTCATATTTTCCGATAGTTTTCTAGATTTGCACTATGGTCGAAGCAAATACTGTTCACAGGCTTTTAGTGTATTGAAGCAGGCCATATACTTTATTGAACTCCTTTTCGGTGATCCTCATGATCGGCCGATTATTTACAGGATCACCGAAAGGACTTTTAAATTGCCGATAACAATTTAAAAGGCAGGTGTACAACAAAACAGATCTAAATTTAAAATTTCAACATTTTAGGCGTACCCAATCGTTCTCTAGTTGTGCTAGTTACGTACATATAGGTACATCTACGTGAAGTAAGAAAGAATTTGAAAAATTTACAAGTAATGAAACTCTAAAAATGTATTTTTCAGCCTTATTTTTAGTCCCCGACTTTTGTCATAAAATATTCAGTAAAATGAGAAATGGCGGCTAAAATTTGCACGAAAGCACGTGTAACTTTATATGAAGGATTATTATACTAGTTGCTTCCTATACATAACTGCCCCCAAACAGTGCCGTAGATAATAATCGTCTTAAACATGCTTCAGCGAGGAGTAACTTTATGAGGACCTGTAATTATACTTCGAGACATCGAAAGACAGTCCTTAAAGAATATAATTAAGGAAAAGTAATGTGCCATTTTCAACACTCTGGGGAGGAAATAACGTTAAGACTACTTAAAGCAGGCTCTCTTTTGTCTCCGAAGAAGCTATTGTTTTAAACTTTAAATTAGTAGCTCCATTAGTTTACGCAGAATTGTTATTTTTTGGTTTGTCTTGCGCTTTCAGGGGAAAATTATGCAAAATTCTTCCCCCCTTTTTTTAAATCGATGTCAGAATGAATGATTAATTGTGAAATTGTTAGTAAAATGATCATAAATTTTTACTGAAACCGAGGAATTTTTATTTGTGGAGCAAACCTGTTATTTAATTTGATTAATTTTTCTATGCAACAATATATATATATGCAGTGAGATATAAGATTATTTTCACTATTCACGATTTACCTCTTTATGAATAAAATATTTAGTAATCAGAGTTGTACTATATTATTGCAATATTCTCTAAATCAGTAAATTGTTCTTGCTTTTGTGCGTTTCATTTATACTATGAAATACAGTAAAAAAATAATTTTAACAGATTTATAATTTACATATTAATTTATTTTTAACAGAAAGCCACAGTTAAATGCCTTTCAACATGTCCAATTCAGTAAAACGTTTGAAATATTATCTTAAAATACAGGAAAAATCTCTTATACCTGTGCGACGAAATTTTCTTTAGATCGAATTTTTCAACTGGCTTGTTATAGGGAGATTTTACTATATAAATGTATATCGATATGTACCCCACAAACAGAAATTCAAGCAGTTTTACTTTTAAAGCAGTTATTTTCTTTATTGGTTTGTATTCTCATGCTTTTCCTCAGTTGCATAAAGCTTACATTATTCTCTTCCTTCATTCTTTTACTTTGTGATTACGTTTCTTCGTTAGAATTTTCTTCGCCTAGTTGAAGCAACGCCCCCTAGATTGGAAAGCCGTGATGCTTATTTGTAGCGTCACACCGAGTAGGTAAAGCAAAGCGCAGGGCCGGCCCAAGGGGGGTGCGAATGTAGGCGACCGCCTAAGGCCCCGCGCTTATAGAGGCCCCGCTCCTGGACCATTTTATTGCTATCTCATAAGACATGATAGAGAAGAGGCCCCGCTCTTGCGCTTCGCCTGGGGCCCCGCACGCCCCTCGGGCCGCCTCTGCAAAGCGTTTTCATTGGGTTTCTCCTCTCGCGGCGCGTTGAGAGAGGAGAAACCTAATGGAAACGCTTTGCTTTACCTACTCGGTGTGACGTCACAAGTAAGCGCCGCGGCTTTCCTCTCTAGGGGGCGCTGGTAGAAGTCTTGTTTCTTTCTTTCTTTCTTTTTCTTTAACTGTTCTTCACGTTGGATATATATTTAGGTATCGCGATTTCGTTTTCGTCTGTAAATAGCGTTTTATGATTCTCAAAATTTCTTTAGCTTGAAATTCGTTCATTAAATCTTGTGAGAACTACTTTTACTTATTACAGTCGACGCTCGTCCTTACGAATCCGTAGGAACCACTCAAACAGTTCGTAAAATCGAGTCGTAAAATAAAGTCTATAGGTAAGTATTCCGTAGAACTCAGTAGTTCGTAAAAGTGCAAGTTTTAGTAAATCAGAGATTTGTAAAAACGGGTGTCGACTCTAGATATTTTAGTTCAATATTTTGAATATTTACAATGATAAACCCAAAAATGGATTATAATAAAAGAGAACTTATGATACTAGTTTAATAAAAATCCTTTATTTACTCCAGTAAAATTTAAAGATGGCAAAGCAGTCATACAGTCAAACCGGACTCACAACACCCAGAGCCAAATTAGCCGCATAGGAATTTAGTAAGCAAAGAGTCTTAGTACTCAAGCTGTATATGTTAAGGGTCAAGTATGGAGTTAACCCTCAAGTACGAAGTTAAGGAAAAACAATACTTTAACATAAAAACATTACACAAAAAAATCACTTTCCATACCACAATCAAATATTTGAAAATTTAGAATGCACTTGACAAACATGACAGTATCTAACCGTTAATAGATCACAGTCAATGTTCATTTCATCCAATTGTAAATTTCCAAATTTTTAGTGGACAAAAGGTCCAAGATTTACTCATTTAAAAGCCTGCATGGCTCCACTACCTTTTATTTCGTATAAATAACTATTTATTCTTCATAAAATCAAGTTAGATCAATTTTATTTCAGACGACTCGCATTTTATCACAGTCACATTTCACTTTCGGCAATGCCAGAATTGAACACTGATATATATGCTAAATTGGATTACTGTCCTTGTAATAATCCACATTGTGAGATTTCGAGCCATTTGGGCATGGCTAAAATATCCCCCCAAAAGTGGCAGAAGTTTGTCGTACTCCGTCTAATTCAATCAACCACATTTTGTTAACAGTAACTGAAATTTAGAAAATCTCAACATTTTTTGGAAGCAATAGTTAATTACAACGGTTTTAAAATGTGTTCAAAGAAAATACTCTTTACAAAAAGTGGTGAGTTGCGTGTATGTTTGCAATTGTGAATATTTCTCAGTTGCTTCTCTTCAGTCGATTTCAACCACGCCCAGATCGCAGTTTAGATTAGCAAGCACATCAATCAACTTTACGGCGACACAGAGTCATGCAACTTACAATGAAAATATTACGATTTCGATATCAACGAATATTGACTGTCTGTAGATCAGTCGTAATGGAGCACAGTGGCGAAATCGCTTTATCTCCAAAAAGATGGTGAAAAATCATGTGGTAGAATATTTTGAGGTTTTAGTAAAATTTCTGGTGGTGTTATTCAGTACGTATTTCTGAAATTTATGTTAAAAAGTCATAAATACAGGGTTGCTACGAGCTCTGGATTTGCTAAAAGTCGGAATTTTTGAAAAATTGTAGTAAAGTGATCTGATATTTTAAAAGTGCTCCAGTTCTTTATTTTTTTTCATAAAAGGCAAAAAAGAAGTTCTCTTCTGTATATCAAATAGAAAAAGATTTTAGAAATTTTTTTCATAAGTTCGGAATTTTACAAAATGAGAGACTTGTGAAAACGCTGTAATAAAAGAAGCTCCAAATAATAAATGAGACAGCTTACTTTACATCCAAACTAAAAACCTTTATGTCATTTTCTCAGTTACATGGATTTGTAATATTCCTCTGCACATCCGCTTACGTTTTTTGATTTCTTTTTGAGTAAAAGTCAAATTTCCTGTGTTAGTTTCATATATTTTTGTTCATAAAATGTAAATTAAATTAGTGTGTATATTTACAATTTTTCATACGAGGTCTGTTCAAAAAGTATCAAACCTTTTGCTGGCAAAAATATATTGACTGATTTGGAAAGCCAGACCACTAATCCCCTTCAAAGTAGTCTCCTTGCTAATGTACACTTCTCCGAGCGCTTCTGCCGTTGTTGGAAACAATTCTGGAAAGCAGTTTTTTGAATGGTGTTCAACCGTGCCGCCTCATTCTGAACGATGTCTTCTCTTGATAGAAATTGGGTCCTTTCAGCGGCAATTTCAGCTTGGGAAATAGACAAAAGTCGCATGGAACCATGTCGGTTGGACAGGGAACCGACGACACAGAGAAATGCTGTGTTTGGAGAGGAAAGCCTTAAACCAATGCGCAGAATGCGCAGGTGCGTTATCATGGTGCAGGTTCCAAGATTTCACTGCCCACAGATCCGGTCGTTTGCGCAGCACAGCATCATGAAGACGGCGAAGAACCTCCTGGTAGCACTTTTTTGTGATAGTTTGCCCTTCTGGTGCATACTCATGATGTACCACACCCATAGGCGTAGAGTTATATGGGCCCGTGGTGCTCGAGCCCCCCCAATAAATTGTGAGTAGGGGCTGAGCCCACCCAATAATTTACCACTCAATACAGAAAACTCATTTATACTAACAACAAAAAAAGTATTTCACTCCATTTACAAACGTTTAAAAAAACCTTTACTTATAAAAATTTTCTTCTTTTGATTTGAATCATGATTTAGTATTCATTGTGACGACACGTAACACACAATGTTACTATAAGCTGCCCTCGCCAAGCTCCGGTTAATTAAAATCAGATTATGCAATGTAAAGTAGTTCAGATGTGTGTAAAAGGCACTATGTCATCGAAAATGGTTTTTTTTCTCCTTTGGATTTTTTACTTTGCTTCTATTTTTAACTTATAACATGGTAGGAAGATACTAACATGGATACTTACCTTACATAGGTGTAGAATTCTATGGACCCATAGAGCTCGAACGCTTCCAATAATTTACATTTATATACAGTAAGTCATAGCTTCCAATTACTACGGAACATAATTAACCACTTTTTGTAATCAGTACATTTTTAAAGTATTTTTTTCAAAATAGTAACCAGTTTGCACGAGCAGCACAAACATTTTGCTATATTTTAAGCCGAGAAATCATGTGAAAAAAGTGGTTCGTTATATTTCGTAGTAGTTGGCAGCTATGAGTAAGTTATATGTACGTGAATCAGTGGCGTAGCCAGAAATTTTTCATGGGGGGGGGTACGACTTCTGCAACTCACATATATGTATACATGTGTATGATAGTGAAGAATATATATTTTGTATGGCAAAAAATTCCTCATGGGGTGTTATGACCCTCCTAACCCCCCCCTCCCCCTTGGCTACGACACTGACTTGAATTTACATAGTTGTGGGGCCCGGCCCCCCCAATAATTATGAAAACTTTACGCTTATGACCACACCTTTATCCTCGTATTTTCTTACTTTTTATGGATAAACGACTTGCATTTTCAGTTTAAGTAAGTATGCATTTCCTGCAGTTTCTTCGCCAGTCCTCTTTTATTTTATATTAAATTTAATCGATTCAGAGTAATCAGTCTAGTCATTCAGAGTACCGATTCAGTCTAGAATTTTGCGTCTAAAACCAATATTTCAAAGCTATGAGATAATATAATTTTTAACTAATTACTTTCAGAAACATAATATTGTGGGAAAATACTTAGAAAAGTTAGAATTAGTATTATATAAAAAATAACTAAATTCTGTCCAGATGGATAAACAAATGCAAACGAAAACACTTAACCACCGCACTTAAATTTATTTTGACAATGTCTTTTCCGTGAATTTGAAGCTTACAATATCTTTTCTCGGTAAAATTTATTGTAATATTTGCATATTTTCAAAGGTCAGAGTAATACTATGATTGATAGTTATTTATGCAGCATTCTCCAAAAATGCATTAATTATTTCATTAAAAAGGTATCATTGTCAATCACAGTATACATTTTTACTATAACACTGCTGCAACACCAGAAATGTGATGGTATAAATTTAATTATAATACATATTCCTAAGAAAACAAATAAACTTTCAAAGAAACGCTTAGTGCATGCGCCACCGCCTACCGAGTGGGGCGTGTTATCAACTGCTTGCTACGTACTGTGAAGTAGCTGCTTTCTGCCTCCCATAAGCAACTCCCGGCATTGCATATTAGTGCATCTGTCTACATACATAGTCGGTAGTATCCGAATGAAAAGATGAAAGTTTCGAAATCTACCTGCTAGTCGTACTTGGAAGTCAATACTTGAAAGGCCTGAAAATGACAAAAAGAAAACGACTTGCCTCTTTAGAGACTTGGCTACACCTACGTTAGAAGTAAGAGATTTAGCGTTATCAATATGTTTAAGTAAATTGTGGTAGTTTTTTAAATGTCACTGATTTTCTGTCGTAAGTTGTTCAAAATAATATTTGTCTAGTATGGTCTTAATAAAATGTCTGAGAGGTTTTCCATAATAAAAAATTTTTGGACAAGAAGTTTAATTTCGAACGAGTACAATATTTGTAAAATTTTTGACTCATAGTAAGGTTTAAAGCATCAAAAATATTTAAACAACTACTTTTTTTTTCTAGATCGACTACAGATATTTCCTTCTATTTGAATAAATTTCTAAGAAAATGTAGGCAAAGACAAGTTTATTTACAAAAAAACAAGCAAAATGTTATATTTTTAAACACTGAATTCGAACTAATCAGTTTTGTGGTCCCCGTAAAGGCGGGGTTATGTTTGGGAGCGGAGTATATCATGTGCGTAACACTTACCCGACTTTACGGGTTTTTTCGCAAGATTACCCACCACAAATTGCTGATAGTTGTACTTTAAATTTTAAAATTTGAATTTGCGCTAACTAAAGGGCTGTTTTAAATAGTAGTTTTATCTAGGATAAAAGTGTAAGTATTGGCGGAGCCATTGTTACAGGCCGTTTGAAATACTAGGTGTCAGAAAACTATTTAAACGGTCAACTATATTTACGGTAACAATTCCGTCAGACGATTTCGCAAATTGTGTTTACAAAACATAAAATTAGAAGTATATAATATTTTATTTTTTTATTCAAAGTTTTATTATAATAAGATTTAAAAAAAAAACAAAGCCTTATACTTGCGCACTCGCAGAAAATAATTGTGTTTTGAATGTTGTACCAAAAAGTATGCGTAATAAAGTCTAAAAAGTAGTAATGGTGATTAAAAGAAAAATAACACGATCCAAACGTTAAACAAACAATCAAACAAAAATAGCACTTTAACCCTTTGAGGCGCAACCCTTTCCCAATGCTGAAAAGAGGGCAGCTGTTGCCATCGCTCGAGCACAGCCAGCTGCGTCAAAAAAAGGGTCTCTAGATCTGTGGCACGCGATGAACGTTTCGATCGTCCGCCATCTGACTGGTAGTTAAGTCGAGCGATGGCAACGGCTGCCCTTTTTTCAGCATTAGGCAATCTATCCAGCTATTCTCGCGTTCTTCCATTTTTCGGCAGATGTCAATGCTGTTAAAAAGAATCGCGACCATTTTTTGACAGAAAAGGACGTGCTGAAAAGTAAAGGATTCTCGTGGAGCTATGTCACCCGCAACTATTTTTATAGAAATCAAATGTGTTCTTCGTGACTGGCAACAGTCAAAACGTCATAGTTTGGCGTTGCCAGAGCGGCAACACTGCGCGTTAAAGGGTTAAGGTATTTTTTATTCTGTATTATTTTATCAATTGCATATTGTACTTTTATAGAAGCAATTCGTAAGTAATGCTAACATTTTCAGATCAAGTAACGGAAACTGAGAAACGTGTCGCTCCAGTAGGAAATGTCCCCGATTGGTCGTTCGCCGACTTACTTTCAAATTGAGAGATTTCCCTGATTGGTCGACTAAGTGTTAATTAACTGAATATTTGAAGTAGATTATTTCATGTTTCCTCAACTGCAATTTTCGGACAAATCGAGAGGATATCACACTAACAGTACGATGATAGGCCCATAACAGATTAATACCCTACACAGTATTTTAGGCACGTAGCTGGAGAAACCTTTAGGGAAAATGGCCCAAAAGGTCTCGAAAGGTTTGGTTATTGACATCCAGCTAATAAAAAACCAAATTTCAGGAGAGGCCTATGCATTTTTGGCCAGCTCCCTGTCGTAGTTGATTTGCTTTGATACACACCATACACAGTTCAATCAATGTCGTACGAATTTGAAAATTTTTCATTTATGAAGATGCAAATTGCTTAAAGTTGAAAATTTAAACAGCTGTTCATTACATTATTTTGTGTGTTCTGTGACATCTCTGACACTCAAAAGTATTTCATAAAGCATGATTTCAATAACCTGAAATATCAACATCGAAGACAGGCCGTATCCGGTGTGTGTGGTGGGGGGGGGGCAGGGGTCCGGTACCCTCCCCGAAATTTAATATTTTGTTTACAAAACTATAATAATGAAGCCTTTTTGCGAAAAATTTAGCCTTTTTCACCTTTTGGTCCCCCCCCCCGAAATGTTTTTCTGGGTACGGTCCTGATTGGAGATGTCCGTAGAATAAGTTATTAAAATTTAGCATCGAAATAATTTATTTTACTTCCTTGTACAAAATCAAGGAAGTACAAAATCAATCGCGAAAAATGCTCGTACTATTATTTCATTGTACGAACTAAAGGAATTATTGTTATTTAGAAAAAATTTTGCTTTGGCTTTTGACGAAAAAATCGGTTCTAACCGTTCCTAAATTTATTTTCACTGTATTGCTCAAGTATGTCGCATGACCTCTCAACACGCGTATTTATGGGTATGACATGACAAGATTTTACTATAGGCTACACCTCCTAGATATACAATGTCTGAGAACAGAAGCTTTTACGTCATTACTAGGTCCACTGAAATGACGCCATCACACATTTATTTTCATAAAGTAAAACTATTCAAAGTTTGCGGTGAATTTACTCCCGCATAAAATATTGTAATGATGATGAAGACAGAAAATTTAATTTTAAGACAAATAAGAAATTTGAACTATCACTAATTATATAATCTGATATAGAAATAGATCATAAGAAATTATTCTTTATCAGAAAGGCATTTTAATTTTTATCTTAAGATATTTTCTAAAATTTGTATCCACCACCAGAAATGTTAAATAGTTTCACAAAAAAATTAAATGGGCTACAGCAAGTATTTCGTTTGTACAAACCCATTAATTTGTAAATTAGAAACTGAATTTCAAAGTCACTTCTGCTTTATATTCCGATCACGCACGTGTGTGGACACAAAAGCATACATCTTAAATTCTCAACGTATACACATTAATATTCAAAAGCTGCTGGATCGTCCCCGTGAAATATTATTTTAGAACAGAATAACTCCACGTCCAAATTCAAACAACAAAATTAATTTTATGATAATTTATATGATACTGAGATAATCATACATGTGAATTTTTCGGTCACACTAAGTAGTCTCGTATTTAATAAAGTTTTACTAAATACTTATTTTGGATAATATGTTGTATTTATTTTTAACACAAAGGTTTTCTGCTGTGACCTTTGTAAAAAATCGCGCATTTGGAAAATGTTATTTGTAAGTAATGAGCCATGTATCTAAATTCTATGCAACTTTATAAAGTAGCTTAATTAAAATAGCTTAGTTAAAAAGTTTACAATTACAAAAAAAAACTGCCTGTAGAATTATTTTAATAAACATAAAATACACTAACAGGATATTCAAGGTGAATATTATAATTAAATAACGATACAGTCTTTTAATTCTTTTTAGTATGTAAAATTTTATGTAACCTGCATTTATTGAATTAAAAATAATCCAACATTTTTTATTTATCAACAAAACTTGGCATAATAAAGTTCTACATTGAAAAAAGAAATGCACATAAAAAATAAATTCTGGAATGTTTTTAGATTTTACACTTCCACTAGAGTAAAATAAATCAAAAATGTATCATAATCTATGCTTTGGACCTATTTGATTTTCTGGTTTTATTATGTAAAAAAGTGCATCATAATTCATGCTTTCGCTCTACTTGATTTTCTGGTTTTATTATGTAAAAAAGTGTATCATAATTCATACATTCGCTCAACTTGATTTTCTGATTTCATTATGGTCGGAAGATGTATCATAATCTAAGTGTCCGCCATGCTTGTTTTTCTTGTTTCATTAGATGGGAAAGCGTAACAAAATCCACGTTCGTTTGCTTAAAGCAACCTCTTTTCACATGCAACGATTATTTTGCGTTTATTCAAAGTACGCGGTATTTAAAGCGTAATGCAAGCCAGGCCGTCGTCATAATCATCGATATTTTATGGAAAAGGAATACTGCCCCAGACAGCACATAAGCTTAAATCAAGCTTGAGATTTGGCTTGGCAATGCAAGGTTGGCTTAAGCTGGATTTTCACTTGCAAAGTGCGGTGATGGCGCCATCTGTGAAAGAGAATGGACATTAATTGTCGAGCGTCCTCAAATTTGTTGAAAGTTCGTAAAAGATGTGTTTTAACAGGGATGGGTTTTTTATTACCAGTGCCATATTACCGGCAGGGCAAACGGGGCAACTGCCCAGGGCCTACAGATTTTAGGGCCCAAAAATCTTACATCTTACACTTTTGTAATTTTAAAATAAAATTGCAAAGGATAAAAAAAATTCAGAAGTTAAATAATTTTTTTAATTATAAAGTATGAACAATGAAAATAATTCAAATTTACATTTGTATAAATTAATTTAAACTTATTTTTAATTCTTCGAAATGCTCTATATCAATATAGCATACCAATATGTAGGAAAATAACCACATTTGTAAAGAGAATTTTTAGCGTTAAAAAATAGCAAAATGTTTCAATTATTTGTTATTTTAAGAAATATTTACAAAAATGACTAAAGTGTTTGTATTCCATACATGTTAGCAACTGTGATACAGCATTTCGAAGTAACGTTTAACTATCTGTTTCTTTCGTTTCAGATTACTTAACACAAAATTTGTGTTAAGTAAGTAAACCCCTAATAGTTTTCCAAATATGGAAATTTTTCAAAATAAAATACAATTATACTACGAAATTGATTTCAAAATCACACATAACATTATTTTAATTTTGATGCATCCCATGGAAAAATAAAAGAAACAAATAACACATCGCCCACTTATAATCTGGCGAGAAAACAGCGTGGTAAGTCACTTCAAACTTTAGTCAGAGCTGCACAAGGCGCCGGTGGCGGAATGGATAGCGTGCTCGACTGCGAAGTCAAAGGGCCCGGGTTCTATTCTAGCCACGAACACTCGATGGACTTAAATTAAATTGAAATTTCAGCGTGGAGGTGGAAAATGCACGGAAAAATAAATTATGTGGGGCGCGTTAGCCAGCGAGCGCCCCGTGTATATAGAAAAAAATTTTTTGGGAAAATTTTTAAAGCTTGAAATTAAGCTTGAAATGTCAAGCTTGATTCAAACTTGAAATGTCAAGCTTAATGCAAGCTGGGCAAGTGTAAACTAGAACACTTGATTCAAGCTTGCATCAAGCTTACACGATTAGAATTTTCAAGCTTAATTCAAGCTTAATAAATCAAGCTTGCTGCAAGTTTGATGCAAGTTTGCTGTGCTGTCTGGGGCGAGTATATTCTTGCCACACGATGCATTTAATAATGAAGGTGTATAATCATAAAATTTTAATAAATTTCTTTCATCACTTTTGCGCCCAATTTCCTTCTAGTTTTCTTCCCTCCCCCCTCAGCTCATTCAAAGATTTTCAATACAGCAGAATGCAACGAAAGAAGTAATGACATTTAGCAGTAAAAATGTGAAAATTATAAATGTCTACTTTGCCGTGATGTAAGACTATCTGTATTTAAGCACTGCGAACTTACTCGAGTGACAACCGACTGGGTTCTTGTTCTCAGATTCTGCTACTCTATTTCTGTTGTGTCAAAACCACAAAAAGTGTTAAGAAATATTAGTTGAAATTGCCTGTACAGATTACAAAGGAGAGCATAGTGCTCAAATGAAAATTGAATATTTGCTTAATAAATACAGTCCGTTATAATCCACACAAGAATTTGTATGTAATGTGCGGCGACCAAAAGTTCCCCATTTAAGGATTGTTTCCAGTTTGTCCCCAAAACGTAAAACAGCAGTTGAGGACATAGTTATAATAAATATTTCTTACCAATTTTTTAAAATAATTGATTATTGACTTTTATTTTATGAATGCTAATAATAGATTTGTTTATTAAATATTTGCTTTCCTATGAATAGCACTGAATTTACAGCACTGAACACATCATGCTGATTTGCAGCCAGTTTGTTAAAAAATCTGTTTCTCCAAATTTAACCTGAAAGTGCATTACAAGAGGGTGTTTGTCACGCAGTAGGCGTAGCTCACGGTTTGCTATGCTCGTCCAAATGCTCTGAAATTAGGTAAAGCAGTACTTACTAGCAGAAAGAGTGATCGATAATTTGGATAATTTGGTGATCTCCGTATCAGTAAACAAAACGTAAGAGTTTTTAGGATGAGTCCCATACGACGTTAAACTGCAGGTCTGTGCTCTCCTAGTTGGGAAAAAGTTGGTAGTAAACTTTGCTCCGCCTTGTGGTCACTTGGTGTAAAATTTCAAGGAAGAGAGTCAAAGGTTCTTGTGATTGGCTAAACGCCCCCCCCCCTGAAGTTGTTGCCGCAGTCGGTAAGGCACTGGGTCTGGGCAATTCGCTGCTAACTACCGACTGATACGAACAACCGGGGGAGGATAGACCTCCTGGTACACTTTTTTTTTACTATAAGGATCCGCTCACATTTTTCTAAAACTGCACGATGATACTTGCATTTACTACAACATATGTAACTTGAAAGGAAAATATCCTCCTCGCATTGAAATGCAGGATTGTTTTTTTCTCTTTTTCTTTCCTTTTCTCCCCCCCCCCTAACTTGTTGACTATAGTAAAATCTTACCTTTCTTAAAGAACATCGAACTATTTAAAATAATGGTAAATTTCAAAGCATATTGTGATAGTAGTAGATAATTAAGAATTACCTTCTACTATCACCAGTTCAATTAGAAATATCTAAATGTAAACGTACTGTAGCAATCATCTTTCTGTTTAAATTTGAAATAAAGAATAAATTTCCACATTTTTTTTCCAAAACTTACTTTTCGCCACACAGCATAAAATTGGTAAGAAAAATATAGCAGCACCAAGGGTGGTTCTACTGGGTGTTTCAGTACAGCGTTTACATACTTTCAGGAGAGACAGAGTATACCAAGACGGTTCAGAATCTCATAGCAATGCGGTGTCGGAAACGTCATCTCCATGTACTTGTTAGTAATCACTTTCAAAGAGGTGTTGAAGTGTGCGTCTAAATTCTTAACAAAGTTTCATAAACAATGGGCTTTTCTCCGGCAATTTTAGCAATATAATGAAAGAAAAAAATCTGAATTAACCCTTTTTTATCAAGTGAAATCGGTGAAAGATGGATTAGTGTTGAAAAACCGTAGTCGGAAAGTTAACTATTACTTGAACACTTCTTCCAAAGTGATTATTAACAGGTACATGGAGACGACGTTTCCCATCCCACATTCCTGTGCGATTCTGGATCATCTTGGTGTACTCTATTTCTCCTGAAAATTTGTAACCGATGTATTGAAACACCCTGTAGAGTTTCAGTCGGAGCTGGGGGGGGGGGGATGATATTTTATAATTTTATATAAACTCAGTGCCTCAGAGAAGGAGTGGCTACCAGGGTGCGTATAGAGGAAAAGGACCCCTTTAACTGCACAATACTCTTCATAAATGTGAATAATATGTTTAACCACGGGCGTAGCCAGCAGGGGGCAGGGGGCAGCTGCCCCCCTAAAATCAGCTAGTCATAGGGTCTGATTATGACAAACCGGGGGAGGAGCAGTTGGACTTCATGGTCCCCTCGTCCTACCCCACCCCTCCCCAATGAAAATCCTCGCTACGCCCTTGTGTAACTATCATCAGTGCTATTTGTTTATTTCACGCCAGTGAATTTCCTATGGAGAACTATTTTTCATTTCGTTTTCGAAATCTTGGGAAGGGTAATTACCCCCATTATCTCCCCCCGCGTAAAACCGCCAATGGGCAGCATAACGTAACTTCAATGACTAAAGAGATATTACGTTGTAGAAATAAATGGTTCTGAAAATATATCGGTTTCTTGTAATTTTTTTATCGGCGTAACGCAAATTTATGTACCTTATGCAGTGGCGCAGAGGGGGAGGGGGAGCAGGGGAAAAATCCCCAGGGCTTCAGCTTGTGAAGGGGCCCCGCTTTTGCTGTTTATATGATACTTAATTGTGTGTTGTCAATTTTGTTTAAAAAAAAAAAGTCCAAATTCAGATTATGTCCCCGGTTGTTTCCAATTAATTTTTTAATGAAATTACAAAAAGCCAGCTAGAACATAAACCACCAATTTGACAAAAACGAGGAGTGTTTCTGATTGAGTCTTCTTTTGAAAGAAAAGTAAACATTGCCGGTGTTATTCAACGGTATGCCATGACTAAAAGTAGAAAAGATTTATTTAACAAGAAATCATTTTATTTCCGAGACACATTATTAAATAGTGAAAGAAAGGATATAGCCAAAGGAGAGACTACCCAACCTCCGAAATTTTGAATTTTCCTTAACAAAATGTTAAAGATCAAGACTTTCTATGAGAAATTTTGAAATTTCCACTTTTTTGGCTGCCTGCTTGCATGGAAGTATGAAAATTAATTTTTTCAATACTGAGGAAACATGCCTTGCAAAAATGTTAACGTTTCAAATACAGTTTCTGTATGGTGGCGAAACCTTCAAAACAAAATGTTGGTATGTTTTAGAGCACGGATGTTTATTAAAGTATAATACTCTTTTAAATAAATACTTTTAATTCTATATGTTATTTTCCAATTACTATTAATTTAAAGTTTCTTTAAATGATTAATAATTTAATAAGGAATAAATGATTGATCTAATACGACCAGTGGCGCAGATAGGGTTTTTTCTTCGAGGGCTTCCAACCCATAAAGCTATGACATCAACCACCTGAAAAAATGCGGATTTTTTATATTTTTATCGTAACCCCTCTTTTACTGTGCCTTTATTTATCTATCTTAACTGATGAAAATAAGAACTTGATGTATTCTAATATAGCTGAAAGTCGAAAATTACATGACGGTTTAACGAAGGAAAAATGACAACTCTTTTGGGAGGGTTCCGGACCCCTTGGACCGGATTTCTGGTTAGCAAAGAGACCCCAAAGATTTTATCCCCGGGTCCCCGACTTGGCTCTCTGCGCCTCTGACCTTATGTAAACATCTTAAATATTTCAACGAATTCTATTTAAACACCAGAAATTTAAAGCACTATTTTACTGTGAGAAATAAAATTTCTACGCTGTTGCTTACCTTCGACGAAAAGTAATCCTCCATAAAAAGACTTGAAGTTAGAAAGATATTATAATCAAGCGGTATAGGATGCCGCCCACTCGACGTTTAGTATGCTTGCGGAAAGTGTTGGAGGAGGAGCTTACTTCTCCGTAGGGTTGAGAGAGGTTTCAGACGAAGGCAGCTGCACACTTTTCATGTTTTCCTGAATGGAATCTTATTAAAAATTAGAAAGTAATCCCCCATAAAAAGACTAGAAAGAAATTACAATCAGAAGTAAACTGTAAAATGCCCAAGGCGGTCTTAATTACGGATACCGCTTAGGAACTTTACGCCTATATTTACTTATTGTTGTGTAATTTGTTTCCAAAACTGTTCATATCTCTTATTTATTTATATTGTTCTCTCATTTTTATCTTTATGCATAATCACTGATTTCTTATTTACATTGTACATAGAATTGTTTTTTTTTTTAATTTGACATGCCTCACAGGGTGGCCCCATTAATTAAAAGTTTAAAAAAATGATTGTAAATTACAAAATTGGAAATGTAGCCTTAAATGGCCTTGGTGTGCCATACAATAAATTTTTCTCACGTCATGTCATGTCTCGCAAAATATAACACATATCACCAATGAGTTCAATCTTGTGGACTTACTTTTTTATGACAAATGTGGCGACGAATTGACAAAATTGGCCAACCTTGGCGACTTTTGACCTTCAGACAAGCGCCGTTACTGGCAACCCGTATAACAATGGTTTAAAAGCACGTTTTTTCCCGATTTTCGGAATGGTAATACTATCAGAAAGTGACCAAATTAATATGGAACCACCTGACAACTATCCCCCTTTCCAATAAAAAAAAGAGTTTTTTAAATCAGCCCACTTGGTACAAAATTATCGCTGTGCATACATAAAAAAATTGAACATAGTTGAACATTACTTCCTCCTTTTTGAAGTCGGTAAAAAATGACTGGAATGGAAAATCAGCGAATCTACAGTGCATCATATAGATTTTTTGTGAAAGTTTTCACAAGTTACCACTACAAGGTCTGATTTCCAAACTTATGACTGCATTTCCATAGTCATTATCATTTAAACTAGTTTTGCAAGCATGTTTGGCTAGCAGTATTTGTAGAAATCTCGATCATCCGAAGTACACTACTTCTTACTGGCCATCACACTACTTTACTGGACATTAAAATTGTTGCACCAGGAAGAAATGTAGATAACAAAATGATATTTATTGGACAAATATATTATACTGGAAATAACAAATTTTCAAGAAATTCGGATGCATAGATTCTGAGAAATCAGTATCCAGAACAACCACCTCTGGCAATAATAACAGCACTTATACGCGTGTGCATTGAGTCAAACAGAGATTGGATGGCAAGTATAGGTACAGATGCTCATGCAGCTTACACGATGCCACAGTTCATCAACCCTAGTGACTGGCGTATGGTGACGAGTAAGTCGCTCGGCAACCATTGAACAGACGTTTTCTATTTATGAGAGATCTGGAGAATGTGTTCGACAAGGCAGCAGCCGAACATTTTCCGTATCAAGGAAGGTCCGTACAATATTGGCAACATGAGGTCGTGCATTATCTTGCTAAAAAGTAGGGTTTCGCTGGGCTCGAATAAAGGGTGGAGCCAATGGTCGTAACACATCAGAAATGTAACGTCCACTGGTAAGTTCAAGTCAATGCGAAAAAGAGGTGACCGAGACGTATATCCAATAGCATCCTATACCATCATGCCAGGTGATGGGATAGTGACGATGACGAATGCACGCAGCCAATGTGTGTTTACCAAGATGGGCTGGATGCGACCATCATGATGCTGTAAACAGAACTTAGATTCATTTGAAAAAAATGACGTCTCGCCATTCGTGCGCCGAGGTTCGTCGTTGATCACAACATTGAAGGCGTTCCTGTCTTTGACACAGCGTCAAGGGCAGTCGCAGCCATCGTCTCCAAACTGAGAGTCCATGCTGCTGCAAACGTCGTCGAACTGTTCGTGCAGGCGATCGTTGCATACGATGCCATTTCTTGACTCAGGGGTCGTGACTTGGCTGCACGATCCATTAAAGCCGTGCCTATCTTCTTGGCTGCTAGTGATAGCGGGCCAGTGCAGGCGTTCCATATTAAATTCCTGAAGCCATCGACTAAATATTCTGCTAAGTCATTGGATCTCGACCGAGGCGAGCAGCAATACTGCGATAGTGTAAACCGCAATCCCGGTAGGCTACAATTCGACCTTTATCAAAGTCAGAAACGTGATGGTACGCATATTTAACCTTCTTACACGAGGCATCACGATATCTTTACACCAGACAACAACGTTCAAACTCAATTTGCGTATGAGAAACTGGCTGTATAATTTTCTCATTTAAACACATTGTAGGTGTTGCTACCGGTGCCTGCTTTGTCTGAATGCGCTGAAAAGCTAATCATTTGTATATCACAGCATCTGCTTCCTGTCGTTTATATTTCACGCCTGTAGCATGTCGACTTCTTGGTGTAGCAATTTAAATGGCTAGTAGTGCAATTGACAATATGTTTGTTTGTGCAAGTGACGCCGAGTTCCCTGCAAAGCTCTTTTCTCAGCCGTATGGATACTCTACCTCAGAAATTTTTGTGTTAAGATTAATCTCCAATGCTTTCTAGATTTCATGCAACAAATTTTATGATTTACAGCATACTAATTTAAAATAACTGTTTACAACTGCAATAAAACTAGAACATAAAGCTATTTGTAAAGCGACCAACTTGAAGTGTTTTTTTTAGTCTTTGCCAAACGAATTGTTTACGTGCTACACAGAAAATCTCTCAACTAGACTGGAAAAAATCTGTTGCCCAACATGAAATTTCTCTTATATATTTCTACTGTCAACATGAAAGTTCAGTTTCTATAAAAATTTCTGTTGGGCGTGTATTATAATCACTATTATTACTGAACTACATAGCCAAACGGGTCTATCCAGCTGGTTTTCCATATTGATGTGAAAATGCTGCAGTAATTGCTAAGAATTTTGAAAACAAATAAATTAATGAACGTTCCATATGCAAACTTGCAGCTTTTCTTGCGTGTGTGTGACGCAACGTTTATTTTTAACATTTTCATTTAATTTCATCATCCTGATTTACACCATTTAAGAACATTCATTCTTTTCTCTGGCCTTCTCTTTCGCGAAGGCCAGAGCAATTTTTATTCTATCATCCTACACGCAGTCCAACGTAATATTCCCGTAACTATTACTCTTTCTAAAATACATTAAATTTCCATTTTTAAGTTTTTTTCGCATTCAGCCTCCTAGAGAGCCGAAAATACATTTAAGTCTTGTCTTCAGGCTTCGTCACCTCAGGTTCCAATTTTGAATTTTTCCCCCTTTTAAACAAATTGGATTACGCACTTTCGTTTCCGAATAACATCAATAAAAAAAAAAAAAGGTAATTCAATAAAAGCGACCGTATTTCATCAATTAAATCGGAGATTTGATTTATGCGCGTCATCGAATTAAAAAGCGATTACGGAAATTTGAAAGATTTTTCCGTTTCTCCCGTCTTTTTTTTTCTCTTTTCTTTATTTATTTTATTGCTTTACTGGAATTCAAAATACAGTTATACCCCGAAATCAACGTGATATAGGTGGGACCGAGCGATATCCGCGTAAGTCGTTTTTGCGTTTGACGGGATATAATTTCGCATATAAATATGTCCGTACTTATTAATTGTGTTCGGAGACTGAAGAAAACAATAATTTAGACCAAAAAATAAAATCTTAAATAATGCATATTTATATAGCAAATTATAGTATTAAAATTGTAAAAAGCAGTTATTTTGGAAGTAAACAAAAGACGATTATGCGAGAGAGCTAAAGAACATTTTTGACACAGCTGGCTGTGCGGCGCCGCACAGTCAACTGTTTCAAAAATGTTCTTTAGCTCTGGCACGCACTGGGCGATTCGATCGACAGCCATTTTGCTGGTAGTTAAATCGTGTGATGGCACCGGCTGCACTTTTTCGACATTGAGCAGTCTATCTAGATGTCCTCCTCGATTATTTAATTGAAATCAAATTTATTTTTCGTGAATAGTATAAAACCAAAATGTCAGTTGTGTTCTCACAGCGAGGACACCGGGCGTTAAAGGTTTTAAAAAGCACTTAACGTATTCCCGCCGATCGTCAAAGTTTCAAAAGCTAAAACAGAAACTGGAACTCCAGAACTCGATAACGTGACGTGAATGCCACCAAGCATACCTGCTGAACCCCACAATCAGAACTGCACATTCATATTTAACTAGTTTCTCTCAAGGCCGGTGGCATTGCAGATCAACATAGATTAGAGACGGTCGGTCTTCCGCCGTTGTCGCTTCGGATAATATGAAGATATCAGGTTTCCTGTTTCCAGGTTCGTAGCAAGAGATGAATCGCAAATACTGCGCATTTATCGTCCTGGGAATTACATCGGTCACTTTTGCAGCGTAAGTAATCTTTTGTTGTGTTAACTACTATGTAATTACGGTAGAGTCCCGTTAATCCGAGTCCTGTTAATCCGAGCTCCGCGTAATCCGAGGCATATAGTTTTAAAAAAGGAATGAAAGTTTGCATAGTAGATTATTGTAGCACTACCTGTCACTGGAAAAAGAATTACCCCCCCCCCTCCTCTCAAGTGATTAAATTTGTCACCGGCCTGCTCCGTACTGTATACTGCGGCTGCCAGTTTTTCTTCGAATTTTTTGCGCATTAAATCAGGTAAGTGTGATGTAATTTATAAGATACGTTTTTATACGTACAAATATGTGGACTAGTATTTTTCTCGCTATTTGGTCTCTATCTGTACGTACGTATATAAAACTGATTTTTTCTCTTCTATTGCATTACATAGGGTGTTTCAAAATTAGAGGTGGAAACTTTTAGTGGGGTTAAGATACACCGACACGATTCAGAATCATACAGCAATGTGGTGTAGAAAACGCTATCTTCATGTACCTGTTATTACTTACTTTAGAAGTGTTCAAGTAATAGTGAACGTTCTGCGTCCACGGATTTTCAAAAATTAATGCCTCTTTCAAAGATTGCACTTGGCAAAAATTGTTAATTCAGATTTTTTTTTTCGCATTACATTGATGAAATCGTTGGAGGATCACATTGCTTATGAAATTTGGTTAACCATTCCGGCCTGCGGGCTGCAAGTTGCCCGTACGTGATATTGAGGAAAATAATGACAATGACTAATCGAATTATTTCATAGCTATTTGAAGTTAATTTATTGTTCATTAAACATGTCAAAATGAGAAATTAAAATTTCAGTCACTTAAATACCTTTTGCCATTTCGGACAACTTATTTGTAAGAAGCGAAGTTTTCTGTAGCGACAGCAACCAAAACCAAATAACGTAATACACTAGACATAAGCAACACAGTTCGGGGGTAATAGGTGTCATTGTCTTCTACTACCTTGTGTCTGGGGGTAATTGAACCTACCCCAATATGGAACCGACTCGTCGCAAAGAAACAAGTTCAGGGTTCTCATTGATTTAGCATTCTAGTGAATTGAAAAGTTAAATTACTTCATATTCATTTTTTGTGTAACTGTATTTTAATTTGAAAGCATGCTTAAATACAGTAAAATTAAAGCTGTTATATCAAAATAATCTAAACTATAAACAATCAACATCCCCCTGCCCTCCTGAGCGGTCCGTGGTAAAATCGTTGACCGATCCGTGGCGGTAAAAAAGTTGGGGAGCACTGCTCTAGACAGATTATTTTTTCGAAGCGCTCTTAAAAAAGTTAGAAAATTTTTGTTGAAAAAAAATCTATTTAATATTTACTCAAGCTCTTATAAATCTAAGTTTTGAATTATAAAGCAGCTCAGTTTCTATATATTCCACCCACCCACCCCGGATTGTACTGAAGTTCCAAGCACCCACGTACATGACCGACAAACATAGCTGCCAACCTTCCCGGTTTCTTCGGGGTATTTTTCACAACAACTTCTAAACAGTTTTATTTTACATTAAATTTTTGGTGTTATTTTTAAGCATAATTCGCTAGGTAAAAATTAGTCGTGGGAAATCTCCCGAAGAAATCGGGAAGGTTGGCAGCTATGCCGACATGTAATAGAATTTTTAGTTTTGAATTTAAACAAATATTAAACACGCATTAAATTTCTTAGTGGGTATTTAGCTCCAAGCACCAATAATGATAAAACCAAGACCAAACGAATTTTCTCGTACTCTAAACAAACTAATTATTAAACATATTTCGCCCCCAAAGAGAACATGCAGCCGTAATTCTTAAAGATCCAATTTCTTCTGTGGGTAACAACAGAACTCGGCTTTTCAAATACAAGCTACTTACAAGATATACTGTTTAGAAAAAGTGGTTGATTATTTTTCGGAGTAGTTGCCATCTACGCGTTTAGACGCTAGCGCACTTTCAAGAATTTACGTCCACAGGACATAAAAGAAATCTTTTTCGTAACTCTGTAAAAAAACTATGTCCTATACACACCAAAATCAATATCCGTCTTGCACGGTGGTTTATAATATATATATTCCAAATTTGAGCTCAATCGATTGCACCATTTAAACGCTTGAACACTTTCAAGAATTTCCGTCCATAGGCCATTATGTAAAAGACATCTTTTTCGTAGCCCTGTAACAAAACTGCGTCCTATACACACCAAAATCAATACCGGTCTCGCACGATGGTTTACAACATATACACCAAATTTGAGCTCAATCGAATGCACCGTTTAGGAGCTATCGTGTTCATTCATACACACACACACACACACACACACACACGTATACACACATCTCATAAAAATAGCATAAATGAATTCAGAGGACCTCAAAACGTATAAATACACCAAAATCTCAAAGTCGAATTTTTCCATGTTTACAATATTTTCCTTACATGGTACATGTCCGGAAAGTAAAACAGATGACCCATCTCTGATAAAATACTTTACCATCGTTATTGCCTCCAACCTTGAAATTTTTCTTGATCTGACCCTATGTTCAACAATAAATATATTTAGATCAACGTGAGTTAACCAAAGTAAATGTGGTAAATTTGCATTTGAGATGGATGTACGCGATTAATTAGTTTTCTTTTCTATTGATAAGTTAAAGGTTTTAATCATCCTTAACCCTTCTTTAATAATAATTAATAATTTAATCTATACATATAGTATAACAGAAACCTGTTTTTTTTCATTTATTATTTAGATAAATTTTTATTTATCGTTACTAGCTGAAGTACCCGTCCTCGACGGGTTAGTGAATGCAAATTTCCAAAAAGCAAGAACTTTCGTCAGCATTGTAGGAGTACACAGAATGGATGTAGTATGCTGCCAAAGTAAAGAAAGCGAAGTTATGATTTTTATGTATTGTTAAAATATTACAGGTTAGAGAGTAACTAAGTAATATCATTTCATTCGCTTTAGTCGTAATTATGTGATACGCGAACGAATATTTACGCATATTTAATCAATATTTTTGAAAAATTGGAAGCCTAGAATTTAAGTTGAGTGACAACCTATCATGACACCCAAATTCGTTTCATTCGCTGCAGTCTTTATTTCGTGATGCTGGAACACAATTTTCAGCATTTTGAAACGATTTTCGCAAAATCTCAAAATGTAATCAAAATATTTTTAAAATTCGACTCTCTACACGTATAATTAAGATTAGCAACTACCTATCCTGATCACCAAATTTCGTATCATTCGTATTAGTCGTTATTAAGTGATGCTTGAAGAAATATAAACGTATTTTGAGAGAATTTTCACAAAATCTCAAAATCTAATCAAAATGTTTAAAAATTGGACTCCTATAGTTTTCGTTGAGCAACCACCTATCGTGTGACCAAATTTCATAGCATTCACTTCGGTTGTTATTTCGTAATGCTGGAACAAAGATTCACTCAGTTTGAAACGATTTTCACAAAATCTCGAAATCTGACCAGATTTTTTAAAATTAGATGCTTATAGTTTTAAGGTGAGTGACCACCTATCATGTCACCCAATATCATATTATTCACCTTTGCAGTTATTACGTGATGTGCGAACACAAATTTACGTAGTTTGAAATGATTTTCGCAAAATTTCAAAATCTAATCAAGATTTTTTAAAAATTCGACGCCTATGTTTTAAGTTGAGTGACCACCTATCATGACACCCAATTTCATATCATTCGCTTCAGTCGTTTTTACGTGATGCTTGAACACAAATTTACGCAGTTTGAAACGATTTTCGCAAAATCTGAAAATCTACTCAATATTTTTTAAAAATTCGACACCTATGTTTTAAGTTGAGTGACCACCTATCATGACACCCAATTTCATATCATTCGCTTCAGCCGTTTTTACGTGATGCTTAAACAAAAAAAGCGTCACGGACAGAATGACAGAATGACAGACAGACAAACTTTTTTTTGAGGGCCGAATCGGATTTCCGGGTGCTTGAAACGGATAGAAATCGCAAAATTTTTGAATTCCAAGAAATGTACAGACAAAAGTCTAATTTTAATTTATATAGATAGGCGATTTTAGTATGATAACTAATAACTAGCATTATATATATCTTGAAATAGTTTGTCGTAGAACTAATTAAAAATTATTTTAATCATCAGAAGCTATGTCTTCCTGGTTAAAAGGAGCACACGTGTTAAAGAATGAAAAAGACTTTCCACCTAAACTAAACTTCCTAAATCAGGCAGATTCGCGCCCGCTAATGGTGCATGCCAACAAACGCACTCCGTGGGTGCATTAGATCACTTCTGCGGACTTGCCGTCTCGCATCAAAACGAACCGATCTTCTATCGTACCCGGCCCAATAAGGTCAGGATTTCTAGATTTTACAGAATGACCAACAGCTTTACCGCTCATTTAGAAAATACCTTTTCATTAAATATAAAATTTCTGTTCGAAATTTCTGGTTGTTAAAAATGATTCCTGCAAGGGCGGATTAAAGGGAGAAAATATTAATGTAAAAGATCCTATTTTACTTCCATAAAATGGATGTATATGTCAATCTTCTAACTAACCGCCCCCTCCGACAAGCTTGCATTAATCCGCCACTGCGTTGCTGTGAGCGTAAAAGAATGAATGCGTCCGGGCGGATAAACGGCGGGGCCAATACATCTGCAGCTGGGGCGCCCGAGCCTAGGCAAGTAGATGATGTAATGGATTCTATATTACCGCCGGACTTTATAGACATCGATCGTGTGCGATCGCCGATTATGAAGATACATTAGGCAGCAGCTCCGGCCAAACGTTAACAGAAACTAAGCTTTGTATGTTACGATTACTGTTAAATTATTCTGAAAACATCGTTAAGATAGTAGCCGCATTTCTAACCAGTATGACACTTTACGTCATCAATGAATTCAGAGGACCTCAAACGTGTAAATACATCAAAATCTCAAAGTCGAATATTTTCACGATTACAATACTTTCCTTACATGCAGTGATGGCGCCAGATTTTCTCCGACGGGAGGGCCATCTTCTCCGACAGGGAGGCCAAACGATAAAACCCCAAAATTTTACGTTTCAATACTTGCACAGCCTCTCATAAAAGTATTCGAGTAAAAGATAAATTTCCTAATTTGGTTTCGTATATTAAAAATTATTATGATGAGATGGTCATTAATTATCTGTTCTTGGTTAACAGGAAAGCCCAGTGATTTTCACCTAAGTCGTAGTTAAAAAGGTCTTTAGGAAGGCAATTGTCAGCAGATCGGGCAACCCTGCTTATCCTAGAAATGTGGATCTTGTTCGTTGGTTCCTTCGAATCCCGAGAAACATACTCCGAGCTCCAGATAATCAATATTCAGTATATGAATATCGTATAATTCCAAGCAGTATGAGAATGGAAGTGAATGGAACCTTTACGGTCGGATCTGACACTTTGAATGGAATTTTTAATCTGGTTGCAAAATTTCCTTCGTTTTTCTAAACCAACAAATTCTCTAAAAAAAATCCCCGACAGGGGGGCCAGTGATCCCCGACGGGGGGTGCATGGCCCCCCGATCCCCCCGCTGGCGCCACCCCTGCTTACAGGGAACATGTTCGGAAAGTAAAACAGATGACCCATCTCGTATGAAATACTTCACCAGCCTTATCTCATCCAACCTTGAATTTTTTCTTGATATGACCCTGTGTTCAACAATAAATATATTCAGATCAAGGCGAGTTAACAAAAGTAAATATAGTAAATTTGGATTTGAGATGGATGTGCGCAATTAATTAGTTTTCTTTTTTTATTGATCAGTTAAAGATTTTAATGATTCTTAACCCTTCTTTAATAATAATTAATAATTTAACCTATACATATGGTAGACATGTCATAACAAAAGCCTGTTTTCCTCAGTCATTGTTTAGTTAAATTTTTATTTATCGTTATACGCGATTTTAGTATAACTAATAACTAGCATTATATATATATCTTAAAATAAATTGTCGTAGAACTAATTAAAAATTATTTTAATCATCAGAAGCTGTGTCTTCATGGTTAAAAGGAACACGCACGTGTTAAAGAATGAAAAAGACTTTCCACCTAAACAAAACTTCCTAAATCAGGCAGATTCGCGCCCGCTAATGATGAATACCAAGAAACGCACTTCGTGGGTGCATTAGATCACTTCACCGGACTTGCCGTCTTGCATCAAAACGAACCTATCTTCTATTGTACCAACACCTTCTAGATATACAATGCCTGAAAACAGAATCTTTTACGTCATCCCTAGATCCACTAAAATGATGTCATTACACATTTAATTTCATAAAATAAAACTATTCAAAGTTTGTGGTGAATTTACTCCAGTATGGAACATTTTAATGATTTAAGATAGAAAGTTTTATTTTACGACAAATAAGAAAATTTAACCATCACTAATTATATAATAAGATATAGAAATGGATCATGATAAATTATTTTTTAGCAGAAAGGTATTTTAATTTTTATTTTCAACTTAAGATATCTTATAAAATTTGTATCATTCACCAGAAATTTTAAATAGTTTTACTTTGTGAAACTAAAACTGTGATGACGTCATCTTAGAAGACCTACGAATGACGTAAAGGTTTCTGTTCTCAGGCCTTCTATGTCTAAGAGGTGTTGATTGTACCCGACCCATGGAGATGAGGCTTTCTTAACATCTTAAAAAGGGAACTGTCCGCTCATTCAGAAAATAATTTTTTCTCCTCAAAAGTATTTTCCGAACACTTTTAATCAATTGATTGACTTCAATACTTTTTTCTCTCTTCTCTTGCCGTTTTGCATCAAAACAAACCTATCTTCAATTGTGCACGACCAAGACAAAGTCAAAGTCAAGCTCTTTAAATGCTATGTATATTTCACACGACTGAACTACTTTCAAGCTGAGAAATACTGTTTTCTTGTATAAAATTTATCCTTTAAATTTCTGGTTGTTAGAAAATGATCTGTATTGAGTTGCTATGAGAGTTAAAGAATGAAGATGTCCCAGCGGATAAACGACAGTACATCTGCAGCTGGGGCTCCCGAGCCTGTGTAAGTGGATGATATGTTATGGCTTCTATATCAACGCCAGACTTTATAGATATCGAGAATGACCTCACCATGGCACGGTGGTTATGTCACTGTTAATGGAAGACGGGCGAAATGTTAAGGTCCCCGGTTCGGGTCCCATCGCGCATCCATCGACCTAACCGTTCGGAGTTTTCCGTGGTTTTCTCCGAAACTTAGCGTAAATACAGGTTAAGACTCTTTAAAAAGGCCCCCCACGGAGGACCACCCCAACTATAGGCCTAGATCCCTTGTGCAGATAATTGGCCTTAATCCCACAACAACAACAACAACATATAGACATCGATCGTGTGCGATCACCGATTATGAAGATACATTAGGCAGCAGTTCCGGGCTCAGTGTTAACAGAAATTAAGTTTTGTGTGTTAAATTATACTGAAAACATCGTTAAGATTTTACCGAATACGAGCCAAATCTCACGACACCAATCATGATTAGGGAATGCAATCCCGATCCTGTGGGAGCGAGATCCCGCACAAATGTTAGCGAGATTAGTCCCGCGTGATTGAAACTGGGAAATAAATTGGTTTTATTACAATTTCACGTCACCTTCCAAATCATTAATTGACCAAAAATCGTTGCATATGTATGTATCTTATTCACAACACATGAATCAATAATTACAAATTTTAATTTAAAGCTTTAATTTTTCTAATTATCCTCCAATGGGAGTCTGGATTAAATGTAATCTAAATTTTTCGCTAACTTCTTAATCTCCAGGTGAACAGAAATATTTCATACTAATTTTTACTTTCCGAAAATGTACCATGTAAGGAAAGTATTGTAATCATGGAAAAACTCGACTTCGAGATTTTGGTGTATTGACACGTTTTGAGGTCTTCTGAATTCATTTATGCTATTTTTACGAGATGTATGTATGTGTGCATGTGAGTGAACAGGATAGCTCCTAAATGGGGCATTCGATTGAGCTCAAATTTGGTATATATGTTATAAACCACCGACGCAAGACCGGTATTGATTTTGGTGTGTATAGGACTTGTAGTTTTTACTTCCTTGTACGTAGTATAAGGAAGTAATGTGATCCCGAAAAATTTTGGGGGCCAAATTTCGACATAAAAACCGATTTTGACTACCTCTAAATTTAATTTAAAAATTTTTTTCGATGCATCTCATCGTAGGCTAGCATGCACGATCATATTAACGCGTCTGCAACTCATTTTGACCAGTGGCGAGTCTACTGTGGCCAGTTTTTCCATGCCGTCTGTACGTACGTACGTACGTATGTATGTAACTCGCATATCTCAAAAACTATTGGTCGTAGAATGTTGAGATTTGAAATTTAGGATTGTTCTATGATCTAGTTGTGCACCTCCCCTTTTGGTGGCAATTGAATGGATAGTTTATGTACAGGACCGCCCAAAAGATTCGAAATACATTACGCTCTATGGGCCGAAATTCATTAAACTCGCCTAACTCAAAAGCTATTAGGCGTAGAATGTCGAAACTTCATATTTTGGATAGTTGTAACATCTAGTTGTGCACCTCCCCTTTTTGTTCCATTCGACTGGATAGTTTATCTACAGGACTGCCCAAAACATTCGAAATACATTACACTCAATGGGCCGAAATTCATTAAACTCGCATATCTCAAAAACTGTTAGGCGTTGAATGTTGAAACTTTATATTTAGGATTGTTGTAACATCTAGTTGTGCACCTCCCCTTTCGGTTCCATTCGACTGAATAGTTTATCTACAGGACCGCCCAAAAGATTCGAAATACATTACGCTCTATGGGCCGAAATTCATCAAAGCGTTTTTTAGAGGTATTGGGCTATTTCAAACGACTCAGAAGTGATATATGCTGTAAAGAGTTAGAAAATGAATTTCTCCATTAAAAAAAGTGTCTTTATCATTTATAGTTCTGCTACAGGAATACTCAAAAGATTTCCAATACATTACGGTCAATAGCAATTTTAGGAGCATTCATCCATTTCAAGCACAATACCGTCCTAACACATAAGTTAGGTAATGGTCCGACCACGGTCACGTGCCTCCCTCAAGAACTATGCCAAATGTCGCCAAGCTTGGCGACTTTTGGTGTACGTGTGTGCATATTTAACTCTGAAATCTCAAAAACTATTATGAAATTTCATATATAAGAATGTTGTAACATCTAGTTGTGCATCTCGATTTTTGGTTCCAATCTACTGGAGAGTTTATTTACAGGACCACCGAAAAGAATTTCAGTACCTTAATGTATATGGACATCTTCATTATAATACAACTGTAGACAGTCATTGTTTGGTACATGCCCAAAATCTCGCCGTCTGTCCTCGACCTTGGCGAGTTTCGGCGAAATATCGCCAAATTTGGCGATAGTCAGTCATTTGGTCCATGCCCAAAGTATCGCCATTTGTCATCGTTCTTGGCGAGTTTTGGCGAAATATCGCCAAATTTGGTGATAATCTGTCATTGTTTGGTTTATGCTTAAAATCTCGCCAAATGTCGTCGACATTGACGAGTTTCGCCGAAATATCGCCAAATTTGGCGCCAAAAATTATTTCCTATTTTGTATAACTCTAAAACTTTAACCCGTAGATTTTTTAACTTTGTATTTAGAACTATTGTAATATCTAACTGTTTTCAATATCTTTTTTCACAGCAATCGACTGAGAATTTATTTACATGGTGAGCCAAATGACTTTGAATACAGTGAGGTGTATAGATGCATTCAATTCATTGAAAGTCTGTGGTCAATGACTACTTTGGCTATCCCCAAAATCTCGCTGACTATCTCAAGTTTGTCGGCTTTTGGTGAAATATCGCCAAATAAAGTGTCAGAAGGAAATCTTTCAAATTGAACTCAGATTGGCGATATCGAAATATTTGGCTAGAAATCGCTAAACCTTACTATTATTGATATTTTATCTCTTTCAAATAAATAAATTTAGAGGAAGTGCGTCGAAAATATTTTTGATCTAATGGACGTGCAAGGAAGTCATGTGTTGGACACATCAGATTTTTTTAGAAGGCTAAGACAAAGATTTCTTTTACATTGTGTGTGGCCTATGGGGGGGAAATTCTTGAAAGTGCGCTAGCGTTTAAACGGTACGTTCGACTGAGCTCAAATTCGGTATATAGATTATAAACCACCACAGTAAGACCGTTATTGATTTTGATGTGTATAGGACGTATAGTTTTTCTACAGGGCTACGACAAAGATTTCTTTTACACCATGCCATATGGGGGGGGGGAAATTCTTGAAAGTGTGCTAGCGTTTAAACGCTACATTCGATTGAGCTCAAATTGAATATATATGCTATAAACCACCATCTTAAGACCGGTACTGATTTTTATGTGTATAGGACAACCTATTTTTCTACAGGGCTACGACAAAGATTTATTTTACATTATGGCATATAGGGAGATATTCTTGAAAGTGCGCTAGCGTTTAAATGGTGCATTCGATTGAGCTTCAATTTGGTATATATGTTTGAATTATTTATCGATTAAAATTTATTTAAGTGCTTGGTAATGATCTTAATTGTAAGTGTTCGGAAAGTCAAGTGGAGTCACTCCAGATTTTTCTCATAGCAAACAACCACGAATCAATTATAAAAAGTTTCCATATTAGGTTTTAATTTATTATGATTCACACTTTCACCTACTTTACTAAAATTTGACCAACACTAGAAAGATTAAAAATCTGCATGCTTGTTTAAGCTGCATTCATGTTTAAAATTCTCTTCCAAAACAAATAGGCACATTCTGTTGTTTTTACATTTATGAATAGTGTTTGGATTTTTTCACTAGTTATTATACAATGCATGTTCTTTTTATAATGATCTAATAGTATAACCTAAAAATTTCTAAATATTACCTTCCCTTTTCTTTAAAAAAAAAACCGATAGTGTACAGTTTTCTTTCTTTCTTTTTTTTTTTCGCAGATCGTTCTTAGTCTGGTTGCAATATTATAGAAGTTCACCAGTATCTGCTTCTAATGATTCACAGATCAGTAAAAATGACAGTATCAAACTTGATAAATTCGAGACAAAATCGCCAGAAACCCAAGACAATGAAACAGCAAAATCCACTACGAACCCTGTACTACGAAATGGGGGTACGTATAATTTTTACGCAATAAAGTACAATTTTTAAGTACAATTGGCGAATGATAATTAGCCAATTTTATGAATAATTGTTAGTATTGTTCCTCTCATTTGTTGTATGAAATATGCAGCTTCGTAGATAGGGGCTGGGCAAGTGGGAGGGTGGCAGGGACGGAACCCTCAGGGCAGTGCCTGTTGGAGAGAGACTGTATTATTTCTCTGTAGGAAGACAAGTCTTGAAAGGGCACAATATTTAAATTTTGCCACGGCCGCTCATGATCCTAGTTACTACTCAGGAAATATGTAAAACTAGAAGTCAAAGCCCGTTGTGGAGGCAATTACAACAGGTGCTAGAAAAAACATTTGACGAAAAAACGTCTACACTCAATGTATTTACTCAATGTTATTACTCAATGTACGCAAATGACATCATGTCAATTGCGACAGCATATTTAGTTGTGAAAATGATTAACCTTTTCTAATCTGGGAAATAAAATGAAACTGAAAGTAGCGAAAAATGGCTTAAAAATGATGGAACGGGTAGATTTTCAAATTTTTAAAGTTGCGCAGATTGTTTTCTATACTTCTATACATAAATATGAAAAATTTCAAGCGGATCATACAAACGGTGTAGATGTTATTAAGCTTTTTGTGCTTGACTTTTTAATCCTTTGGAGTAATGGCGGTAAAAGTTTTACCTTGGAGTGGTAACCCGGAATTGTTAGAAAATCATCATCGATCAGCATAACTACATAGTAGGATCATCTAAATGACAGCCAGCTGCACATCTTTCCTGCGCAGATTTTGCCACTGTATTAAACACAAAAAAAAAAGGTTGTTATAAACATCAGTTTAAATTATCCTCAATCAATTCAAACCACAACATGCCGCTGGAAAATCAATCGAAAATTTGGTCAACCCATTCAATCCATTGCAATCCTCAAAACCCGAGTTTAATAACGTTTAATAATGTCTAAATTCGGGTTTCACGCATAGAAATACATTGGAAAAGCTGCTTGCTTGTCATGCACAGGCAGTTGTTATACTGGTTGCTAGGTTCGTCGAAATGCTCTGTACTATTATACCCTACTAACAATTTTGCACGGGCTACCATCGGCCGGCTACGTGGCCGGTGGTAATCCGAGGAAAATTGCTAGTAGGGATAAATTTTGATAACGAAGAAGGAGGGGTTGTTAAGGGAGGAAACATATCTTATGTAATGCAATGTGCAACTAAGGTATAAAAACTAAATACCTTAAACTTGGAATTATGATTTTTTTTGTTTTTTTACAAAGTTTTTAAATATTATAACTAACATCCCTTAAACAGAAAAAGCATTCCTGCATTTTTCTATATGGGCCTGAAAATTCGGAGTTTAATCCATTATTAAACTCATGTTTAACGTATTAACTTTCATGAAGAAATTCCTCTTCTGTCTGGGAAGCAACATCAATCACAGAGTGGAACATTCTATTAGGTCAAGCTGATTATTCAGTTCTATAATGTGAAGATATACTCGTCACAAAAGAGGGATCACTGCTGCATTGTTTCAATAATGAGAGCAAACAAATCAAACCTGGATTCTAGATTTAAAAAGAAAATGGGTTAAAAATAAAGATGACTGATATCTGATAAAGAAGCCCGGTGGTGTAACGGTTAGCGCATATTGCGCTGCCGTCTAATAGGTCCGGGGTTCGTATCTTGGGCTGGGCAAGGTCGACTCAGCCTTTCATCCCTTGGGTCTATAAAATGAGGACCAAGCTTGCTTAGGAGTAAAGCACTGGGGGCTTCGCGCCAGGTTGACCACCTGGCCGAGACGCATGCTTCCGCACTCCAGAGCCCGCGGTTGGGCAGCGCCGGCCTTGATTCCCAAGTAGGCTATTGCGCCAATGTTTGAACTTATACCTAATAATGCTCTAAGCTTTTTAATAATTCTCAAACATTATCAATTTATTTCGAATTTCAGTATCTAATGTAAACATATTTGTACAATAGGCATTTAATAACAGCTTGCTTTTCTCACTTATTGTTCTGGTAAATATTTAGTTACTGTTTTAGCACGATAATCGCTAATTACTTGTATTAATTAACATAAAATTGGTTGAAATAAATAGAAACTTTGTTGAAAACACACATAAAAACTTACTTATAAGCTGGGACGACCGTTTCGACCAAGAAAATCATCGATCTTCATCAGCCGTCAACACTTTGCTCACAGAACAGTGAGACCTGTTAAAACCCTCATTAAAGTAGCTCATTAAAGTGGAAAGATCTTCTGTGATTCTGTCACCGAAGATCGCAGAAGATGTCTGAATCACAGAAGACCTTTCAGTTCCCACTGTTAAGTGAGACGAAGTGTTGACGGCTGATGAAGACCGAAGATTTTTTCGGTCGGAACGTTCGTCCCAACCTATAAGTAATTTTTTATGCGTATTTTTAACAAAATTTTTATTTATTTCATCTTTTAACACCAGTGTTTTGGGTGTTTTTTCTATAAAATAGGTAGCCATTTAACTAATTAAAAAAATATTTTGTCCCGGGAAGGCCTAGTCAATAAACTCCGTTCCCGTAAGAACACGGCAAGTGAAGTAGCACCGGCTTGGCCAGTGCTTGGGAGGGTGAACTCCTCTCGCGTCTGGCTACTGTGGGACCGTGTATGCTAGTGCCCGTAAAATCCGTGGTGGCTTCAATGTCCGCCATATTTAATGCTACCTCTCGGGATGCCGATTTCAGAGTAGTTGATCCCTCATCTGGATTTAGTTCAAAATTAGGGGGCCTTGTCCTAGTCGGACTTCCTCCCACTAGGGCTCATTAAAATGGAAGGCCCCTTTCCGCCCATCGCCTTCCAACATGGGGGATCTGGCACCGCTCCGCGGTACCCAGAGGGCATTAGCAACAATAACGACAACAACAAAATATTTGAATAATCAGTAACTGCACTTACCTATTAAGGAACAATTCATTATTACAAGAAACATGCGAGCTAAAGAAAGAAAAGGACTAGACAAAGCTATAGCGAAATTTTCTATAATTGGCATTTCTGTCATTGATGAGTGTCCAGAAACTTGTTTCGATAGGAGCAGTATATCCATTCAATAGAACTATCGACTGCTATATTACATGCTTTGTTAAATGAGATTACTTGAATTCCATTCAAACGGAGATATCTGCTTAAGCTTTGGAGTTATGGGGATTCAAAATAATACGCTTGCACTTGCATGCAATGTTTACATCGAACGTTACAAGTTGCTGACAGAACGCTGAATGACCTGATTGTGTGCCTCCTTCAGTTTGAGTGTCACGGGACAAGGCGATAGTATATAAATCAATCAACCCATGCGCAATACCCATGCCCACAGCACAATACCCATGAAACGGATTTTTTTTTTTTCAATCAAAATAGATATGTGTGAGAGAACACCAGTCCTATTAGCCTGATTTTGCACCTGCAGTCTTTTTTCTATTTTCGAGCATTAAATGTGCTATAAAGGGAGACTGTTTCGGAGACATTAAGGACAACGAATGTGCTGTGACCAACTGACCGAAAAGGAGGTGCACAGTCAGGATTCTTTCAACACTTGCATAATCGATGTAAACGTTGCATGGTCGAGTGAATAAGACACTGAAATGGTAAATGGTTGCAGTGTGAAGATCCAGGGTTCTTGCCTGATGCGCGGCTGTCGATGTAAAGGTCTGGAGTTTTGGGAGGGTTTTCTTCGGATGTAACGTGAGTATGCGTTGGAACCCCTTAAAAAGTCCATCGCCCAAGGCGCACCTTCCTAGTCAGATACTCCCCTTCTGTAGGTTTGCATTAAGAAAGATCATATAAACTCTATATGGAAGTGCAAGTAAGATGAATTGGAACCCCTGTAATCGCTAAATTTAAATAAGCTTTTTGATTTGGTAATGCTAGTACTATTACTTTTTTGGCGCACTTCGTATGTTCGAGTGATACAGATTCGTTAAGTTTTTAAAACCAAATTTATTTTTTGTTAAAATGATGTGCTTTTAACCCCTTGCCTGTGGAATATATTTGAGAAAACTTTATATTTGTCCGAACTGAGTTCGGACGTCACAAGCTTGAACTTTTAGTATGTATAAGCCTAAAGTATTTTGAACTTTAAATGTTTTAATTTTTTAGAAAAGATATGAAAGGAACATGTGAAAATTCTCTACATATTTCTCTTACGGTAGTTCATTAAAATAATTAAGAACTGACGGAAGTTCGTGGATAGAATTCCAAAAGATGAATATACTTTTCTCAGTTTTTCGAAAGGAAAAAAAAAGATAAATCTCGCCAAACGCATCGATTATAAAACACTTTCCAACACAACACTATTTTGGCGCTAAATTTGGCGTTTTATTGCCTTTAAATCTGGGGAGATTTCAGAGATAATTTTTTTTTTTTAATGTTGTATTCGTTATAAACGTAATTTTGTGAGACCCTGTAAAAGAGCTTTAATTTTTGTTTCCGGTGTTTAACTGAAGAGTAAACTGTCATAAACATTTTTATACTCATTGTACTGCGCTTGAAATGGACTAATGTCTCTCAACTGCCATAGATCGTAATGTATTGAAATTCTTTTGAGTGTTCCTGTTTAACTATTAAAGAAACAGATACTATCTTCGATGAATAACATTATTTTGTGAGCATTAATAACATATGAGTCAGCTATACTTTCGTTGAAAAATCCTACTATCTCTAAAATACGCTTTCAAGAATGACTGATCATAGATTGTGATGTTTTGCATTTTTTTTTTACGGCTCATGTAAAAGAACTATAAATGCTATATACATAATTTTCAATAGGGTACATAGTAATGTACATAGAAAAACATTTATAATATTTATTGCAGTTAGAGCACGGACCGGTGGTTAGAAGAATGGACAGACAAATCGAAATCATAAACACCTCTCAATCTTGTCGGAAAGATGAAATTTTGTAGGTATTCCTCTTATACAAAATAACGGTATCGTACGAACACGGTGAGCCAGAAATTTATTATTTTAAGGGTTAACAGTCTAAAATTAATGTTCCACAAGCTAAAAAATCAAAGTTTGCAATTTTGTTGCATGTAAATCGGTTAATGCGTAAAAAACCCTTAAAAATTCCTCTGACCAACGCAACCCTCCTCTCCTATGCTATAGCCCTTGCGTAGCTTTGCCTTTATTCAACACAACACACATAAATCGGTTAATTCGATCGCGAGTAACGAATTTTCAAAATTCCCATTAAAATCGGCATAGCTTAATATTATCACATTAAATATTTCAATCTCCTGCCAAATAATGAAATTGTTGCCCAGTTTATTTCATTTTACGAAACATTTTTCTCCCTATTTGGCAATTTATCGCAGAAGTCGACATTATTGACGACTTTTGGCAAAAGCGTTTAAGGGAGGCACGCGATCGTCGTCCGACAATTAGCTAATTTTTTATAGTTATATAGTATTTATTGTGCCTGTGTCTAAATTACCAACTGGCCGTAATGTGTTGGAATTTTTTGAGTGTTACTGTTGAAGTACTATAAATGATACAAACACAATTTTCGAAGGAGATATTTATCTTGTAATTCTTAATGTATCAATTTTGTTTCATTTCAAATAGCCGAATATTTCTAAAAATCCCTTTAAAGAATTACTGCACATAGAGCGTAATGTGTTGGAAATCTTTTAAATTCTCCTTGTAGAAGAAATATAAATGCTGCAAACACCATTTTCAATAGGGTACAATGGTACAGTACGTAGGAACAACTTATACAAATATCGTAGAAATCGATGCATATTTCATAAGAGTTAGAGCACGGACGGGCGTACAAACCGAAATCATAAACAATTTTCAACTTCGTGTTAAAAAGACACTAAGTGGAAAGTGTTAAAAAGACACTAATTAAATTTTATGTGGCATTCATTTCCTAACATGAATGATTAATTTTTTGGATAAAATCACCTGAAAGGAAATATTAACGATTTAACATTTTTTCAATAATTGGTTGTAAGATTGGAACCAGTTCTAAGAAATAAGCTCCTTGTCGGATATTTACTTAAAGATCTGAATAGATACCGAAAATATTCATAATTAATATGATTATTCAATTATTACTGTTAATTAAGGGGAATTATTTAATACTGTTCAGTAATGCAATGTATTACCAGCGTGTTACCAGTAGCAGATATCTCGGTTAGGGGGTCATAACCCCCCCCATGAGAAATTTTTTGACATACAAAATGTATATTCTTCTCTACATTATCGCATACACGTATACATATATATGTGTTGTAGTAGTCGTAACCCCCCCCCCTCCTCCATGTAAAATTTCTGGCTATGCCCCTGGCCTGTAGCATGGTTTTCTCATTATGACGAGTGTACTTAAAGCATTTCTATTGATAGAAAAAAGGAAATTAATACAATAACGTGCCAATTCAATAATCTCTAATGATTGTTTTCTTTCTTTTTGTTTTACAGATAACAAAAATGTTGATATTCATCAAGATAAGAAAACAACTGATTATACTGAGGAAGAAAGTACTCATGAGATCAGGAATGTAAATGACCGAAAAGAAATTCCATCCAAAGAAGTAAGTCTGGTAAATTAGAATGAGTAATTAACACGCTTTTATTAGCTTCACCTGTATGTATGTTTGTATGTTTGTATGCTTGTATGTTTGTAACCGACTCCTTTGAACTCGATTTTGACCCACTTTAAACGGTCAGATTTAATTTAAACTTTGTAGATATATCAAGGATCAATGACAATACAATAATTTGATAAGTTTATCCCATTATCCTGATTTTGACACGCTTTTATTTAACTTCACCTGTGTGTATGTTTGTAACCGACTCCTTTAGACTCGATTTTGACCCACTTTAAACGGACAGATTTAATTCAAACTTTGTACATTTATCAAGAACCGGTGACAATACAATAATTTTATAAGTTTATCTCATTATCCTGATCACGATCGCCAGGATTAAATAATTTCCTCATTTCTTATCCTGATTGAAAGTAGAACAACACTTCCAAATATTACAATCTTAAGAAAACCCTTTCTTACTGCGGCCGTGATCGTATAGTGGTTAGTACATTGCGTTGTGGTCCCAATAACCCAGGTTCGAATCCTGGTCACGGCAATACTTTTATTTTTACTAAATATCATGATCCATCACATTATGGAAGAGTTGAGTACAAGAACATGTTAAGGCCATTCTTTTTAACACGCTTTTATTTGTTGATTAGAGACCTATTTTTCCTTTTTAGTGAGAAAGGTAGCATTTAACTGCATGTTGATTAATACTTTGGTGCACAGCAGGGGCGTAGCAAGAGGGGGGGGGGGCTCAAGGGGCTGCTCCCCCCCGAAATGGGACCCTTTACTTAGCTTACAATTTGATATTTAGTTTACAATTGAACTTTAGCTTTTGATACCCAGCCCACCCCAAAATAAAATCCTGGCTATGCCACTGGTACACAGTGAAAATAAATTATCTCACAGTTCGTACTTTCCAACTTAGTGTTCCTTAGTGTCTTATGAGAGATATCGAAAATAAAAAATAAATTTTAATAGATACAGTTTAGCAAAAACTAAAAAAACACGCTTTTATAGCAAATCGAACTAAAAAGTGAAAAATAAAAATATAGTTTAAAAAACCAAAAAACACGCTTTAGTGATAAATTGAACAAACTAAAAAGCGAAAAATAATTCTTTAATATAGAAATAAATTAATGAACGAAAAATAGTATTATTGTGAAAAAAGCGTGGGGTGCTCCATATATCAGTTCTTGAGAATATTCAATCGGTACGATTAGTACAAATATGATACAAAAAATATAGCACAAAGCGCCCCACGCTTTTTTCACAATAATACTATTTTTCGTTCATTAATTTATTTCTATATTAAGAATTATTTTTCGCTTTTTAGTTTGTTCAATTTATCACTAAAGCGTGTTTTTTGGTTTTTTAAACTATATTTTTTTAAGCTAGAATCTTGTTTTCAGTGACCTAGTAGATGCTTTTACGGGGTGCAAGGTAATAAACCGAAAATTTGAAGCTGTAATAACTTTTACTGGGACGGGATACTAACGTAACATTGGGTGACGCAATACAACCAACATCTCCTACATATAGAAAGCCTAACAAATTCTACGTCACCAAGTTTTATTACTATCACAATTTTAGTTTCACAAAATAAAACTATTTAAAATTTCTGGTGAGGGCTACAAATATTAGAAACTATTTTTAAATTAAACATTAAAATTAAAACACCTTTCTCATACAAATTTATTCTTTATGATCTATTTCCTTATCATATTTGCTAATTAGTCATATTTAAAAACTACCATTTGTTGTAAAATTATATTTTTTTATCTTAAATTATTAAAATATTATTATTCATGAGTAAATTCACCAGAAAGTTTTAATAGTTTTATTTTGTGAAAATAAAACGTATAAGTACAGGCCGAATGATGACGTCAAAGTTTGGTGGCGTAAGAGTTGTTTGGCTTTCTTTATCTAGTAGATGCGGACACTACGCGGTTTACAATTTACGAAACGGATTTCAAAACAGTTTGAATTAATATGAGTTTCCATTTTGTGCTGTGATACAGAACTTGACAGACACGAAGTTAAACGCCGTTTTCAGTAAAAGTTCGCGTCATTGCAAGCAGTTTGTAGTAGCAAAATGCCGAATTTGGCCATCGAACAGAGGATTTTAATTTTCTAGATAAATTTCGTCTATTTCTACTGAAATTTCAACCATCACACTTCGAACTACTCGTTGAGTTTTGGGTGATTTTGATCTTAGGCATCGCCATACTGTTGCACGTAATGGGAAGCACTTCGAAAGTTTTGTGCATTAAATCGGAATAAATACACTTATACGAAAAGTAATTTTTTTTAAAAATATCTTCTCAAACTCTTTTACTAAGCAATTCAAATTTTTGGTTAATTACTGGGCACCCTGTAATGTTACGAATTTTCGGGGCAACCCGCTGCTCTGTGGCTTAAAATGATTTAAAATTCGTATTCTACGCTTCAAATAGATAAGTTTTGCTTTTTGTTGCATCAAAATCGGCCAATTAGAACCGGAGATATGGAGGTTTCGGTTTGCCATTGTTTTTCAATGGAGGTTCTAGAAATCTCGAGAAATATTAGTCCTAGAGCTTAGATCTCTTCACTTTTGAGGATTTATTTTTGGCGCCAAATTTGGCGATATTTCGCTGAAAGTCGCCAAGCTTGGCGACTTTTTGGTCATTTGGCGCATTTTTCCCAATGGGGCCTGGAAGTTGTTTTTCCTGCATTATAAACGCATAATAACCTAACATTTATCTTCTATGACATAACTGTGTCATCTAGCCTATGGCAGTTATCCTGATAATGTTCGAGAAGAAGTTGCAGTGCAACATTTTATTGAAGGCCTCTTGGACTCTGAAATTCAGAAAGCATTGATCTTGGCGGATTATAAAGATCTCAGGTCTGCCCTCGTATTCGCCATGAAGCTAGAGGCAGCTCAGCTGGCCGTAAGAAAAGAGCGGCATAATGTTAGAGCTGTGTCATTCCAGGAGCCTACGGATGGAGAAATGGAGAGATTAGAGAATAAATTAAAGACCCTGGAAAATCTGGTGGAACGACAAGAACAGTCAGAGCCAAGAAAAGTGAAATGTTGGAGGTGCAACAGCGAGGGGCATTTACGAAAATACTGCGACGCACAAAAGAACTCTCGTCGTAAAGATCGCAGTTATCAATGCACCAGAGAAGCCCATGAAGGAAGACGCAAAAGAGACGACTTTCAGGAACAGAGGCTGAGGGATATTCAAAAGCCCCGTTTGAAAGTCTTACAGATTTCATCAGTGAATGGCGGCAGTGATGGACACTGGGATACGTTAATGGTTCCCCATGCCACATGGTGATTGATACTGGAGCGAACGTAACCATCATAAGGACGGATCTGGCCAAGAAATTGAACTTGAAGATTATCTGGACTCCACCCTCACTGACTCTCCAGACTGTGACAGGTGACAAGATCGAAGTGGGCAGAAAAGCGCAAATAGAAATCACGTTTGGGAATGCCAGATACGACCATGTGGTATATGTCGCCAATATTACAGACTCTTTTATTCTCGGGCTGGACTTTTTAAAATCACACAAATTTAATTTGGACTTTAAGAATAATGATCTTCGTTCAGACTCAGAAGAAATAGCTGCGTTCGACATTAGAAATGAAACTGTTTTGCCTGTTCAGCAAATAATAGCCCTGACTGATATCACTCTACCTCCCAGAACTGATTCAATAATTTCTGGAACAGTAAAAGAAAGTAATAAATTCCGTTTTGGATTAATCGAACACCCAAACAATAGTGATTCCGTCAGAGTAGTACTTGTGGGAGCAACACTTGTGGACTTGTCGAGAACAAAAATTCCAGTTAGAGTAGCAAATTTGACGGACAAGTCGAAGGTGATAAAGAAAAATGAAGTGTTGGCGACATGTACTCCTGTTACCTGCATTAATAAGAACATCAGCCAAACGACAGCTAAATCTTCCGAGTGCCTGACGAAGGAATTAATACAAGACGTGGAGTTAACGGCAGAACAGAGAAGCGCTGCGGAGAAAGTAATAGCTGAATTTGAAGACCTCTTCTCCCGTACTTCGGGTGACTTTGGCCGTACGAGCTTAACTCAACGCAGAATAGATACAGGCAGCCATTCTCCCATCAAGCAACATCCTAGGCGGCTGCCGTTTGCTAAGCAAGAAGCAGAGTTTTAGAGGAGCAGAGTGGCAGACTTTTAGAGGAGCAGACTTTTAGAGGTAAGCAGACTTTTAGAGGAGATGCATCGTGATGACGTCATCGAGCCATCGACTAGTCCCTGGGCCTCGCCAATTGTTTTGATCCGGAAGAAGGATGGTTCCACCCGGTTCTGTGTTGACTACAGACGTCTGAATGACATTACCAAGAAAAACAGCTACCCTCTTCCCAGGATAGACGACACATAGGACACTTTATCGGGAAACGATGGTTTTCCACTCTGGATCTGAAAAGTGGTTACTGGCAAGTGCAAATTCATCCCGACGACCGTGAAAAGACTGCGTTCACCACGGGACAAGGATTATGGCAGTTCAAAGTTATGCCTTTTGGACTCTGCAACGCACCTGCTACATTCGAGCGTCTAATGGAGACAGTGTTGAGAGGACTTTCCTACGAAGCATGTCTCGTTTATTTGGACGATATATCATCGTCGGAAGGACTTTCGAAGAGCATCTCGAGAACATTCGAAAGGTACTGCAGAAACTAAAAGAGGCAAACTTGAAACTAAGTCCATCGAAGTGCAATTTGTTCCGTCGGGAAGTACGTTACCTCGGGCACATAATATCCGCCCACGGAGTCCGAACCGATCCCGAAAAGACGTCCGCAGTCCAGAACTGGAGTCGTCCCGAGAATATCCATGACTTAAGAAGTTTTCTCGGTCTGTGTACTTACTATCGAAAATTCGTGAAGGGCTTTTCTCAAATTGCAAGACCTCTTCACAAATTGAGAGACGGGACAGAAATTTCTAAGTGTTGGAGCAGTTTTGTCCCAGGAGATAGATGGCCAAGAACACGTCATTGCTTACTGGAGCAAATGCCTTTCAAAGGCAGAACGTAACTATTGTGCTACGAGAAAGGAAGTTCTTGCTATCATTAAAGCCGTGGAGCACTTCCATCATTACCTGTACGGCCGAAAGTTCCTGCTCCGAACGGACCATGCCTCTTTAACCTGGCTTCTAAATTTCAAGAATCCAGAGGGCCAAATAGCAAGGTGGATACAGCGATTACAAGAATATGACATCGAGATACGTCATCGGAAAGGGTCATCTCATGGAAATGCAGATGCTTTGTCGAGAAGGCCCTGCATAGACAGTTGTCGCTATTGCTCCAGGGCAGAGAAAAATTATCATCTGAAACATCCCGTTGTCCGCCAAGTTACATCATCGGCACCATCTCAAGATCCCTGGAGTGACGAAAATGTTCGGGCGGACCAATTAGCAGACAGCGACATCAAACCTATTGTGGAATTTATGAAAAAATCCAGCGCTAAGCCCAGTTGGCAAGAAATATCATCTTACAGTCCGGCAACAAAACAGTACTGGGCTTTATGGGATTCGCTTCGCCTGAGGAATGGAGTCCTGCATCGTAAATGGGAGTCGGACGACGGCAAGATGCTCCGATGGCAGTTAGTACTCCCTCGTTCGAGGATTCCGAAGGTTCTAGAAGAACTTCATAATGGCTACACTGGAGGCCATTTTGGCATAATGAAGACCCTGCAGAAAGTTCGCGAGCGCTTCTACTGGGTTAGGGCTCGAGGCGACTTCGAAAAGTGGTGTCAAGCTTGTGACGCCTGTGCCGCCCGTAAAGGCCCGAAGAAACGAAGCCGTGGAAGACTACATCGTTATAATGTAGGAGCGCCTTTTGAGAGGATTGCCCTCGACATCCTGGGACCTCTTCCGCGAACTTCGGATGGCAACAAATACATCCTAGTTGTCATTGACTACTTCTCTAAATGGCCCGAAGCGTTTCCTATTCCCGATCAAGAAGCTACGACCGTAGCAGAGGTACTGGTGCAAGAATGGATTTCCAGATATGGAACCCCTCTGCAACTTCATTCCGACCAAGGAACGAACTTTACCTCTGCAGTCTTTAAAGGACTATGCAAACTTCTCGGAATGGACAAAACCCAGACTACGCCTTTACACCCACAATCCGACGGCATGGTGGAGAGGTTCAATCGCACAATTTTAAACAACCTCTCGCTTCTGGTATCTAGGAATCAAGAGGACTGGGACAAGAAACTCCCCCTCTTCCTGCTGGCCTATAGGAGCGCCGTCCATGAGACTACCGGCTTCACACCTTCCCAGATGCTGTTCGGCAGAGATCTTCGTCTTCCCGCCGATCTAGTGTTCGGCCGCCCTCCAGATGCGCCTTCATCGCCAGAGGAGTACGTGGAAAACCTTCGGGCACGGTTTGAAGATGTGCATCATTTTGCTCGGGAGCGGATCAGGCTGAACACGGAAAAGATGAAGACTCGCTACGACACGAAGGCTACGGGACACGAGTTCAACGCAGGTGACAAAGTTTGGCTATGGAATCCTACTCGACGGAAAGGCCTGTCTCCCAAGCTGCAATCGCCGTGGGACGGTCCTTACACAGTCCTAAACCGGCTGAATGACGTCATCGTACGGATTCGTAAGTCACCCAACTCGAAGCCAAGAGTTGTACATTACGATCGGTTAGCCATCTACCGCGGTTGTAATTAGCTCAGACCATGGTCACTATGGCGTAATTCCTCTTTGCTTTCATCTCTCATTTCTTTCCTGTCTTTCCCTTCTCTTCCTCTTTCCTCAACACTCTTTCACTCACTACTTACGCCATGTTTAGTGTACATATTTGTAATATATTAGTTTTCATTAATGCGTATTTGTTTATTATGTTTATGATTTATTACAGTGTAATTATTTATTATGTTGATTATTTATTTATTAATGTGTATTTGCTTATTGTGCTATTGATTACTTGCTTGAATTATGTTGTTGAGATCTTGTTAAGTGTTATACATTGTAGGTACCTGTGTGACCTCCTAACTAGGGATTGTACTGCCCGGGACGTCCAGTCCTTGGGAAGGGGGCAATGTTACGAATTTTCGGGGCAACCCGCTGCTCTGTTGCTTAAAATGGTTTAAAATTCGTATTCTACGCTGCAAATAGATAAATTTTGCTTTTTGTTGCATCAAAATCGGACAATTAGAGCCGGAGATATGGAGGTTTCGGTTTGCCATTCTTTTTCAATGGAGGTTCTAGAAATCTCGAGAAATATTAGTCCTAGAGCTTAGATCTCTTCACTTTTGAGGACTTATTTTTGGCGCCAAATTTGGCGATATTTCGCTAAAAGTCGCCAAGCTTGGCGACTTTTTGGTCATTTGGCGCGTTTTTCCCAATGGGGCCTGGAAGTTGTTTTTCCTGCATTAAAAACGCATAATAACCTAACATTTATCTTCTATGACATAATCAAAATTCAAGCTTTATGTAGAATTTTCGAGAAATTGACTTCTGGAAGCTGCTTGCAGCTTCTGCTTCGGATATATATAGAACCGCGCATTGCCCCGACAGTTCAGTGCAAGTTTAACGCTCAGTGTGTGAAGAGCTGTCAGTGAGAGTACGCTTGTTTTGTGAATTGATAGTGCTATAGAAGCCGTGTTTTAGCTTGTTTTATGAAGCTGTTTTTAAAGTGCTGTGTGTACATTTTTCATCGCTGAGTCTTGAGAGACTGTTAGTGTTATTTCTCGTACATTTTCACTGAGTTTTTTGCCTGTGAAAGTGACTTATTTTGTGTGAGAAATACAGCATTTGTGAGAGCTTCTGATCTAAGCGGACTGTTAAAAGCACGTTAATGCTAGATTGTGCTTGTGTATTGTGTACAGCTGATTGTTCTACGAAGTTCTAGAAGCAATAAAGTTTGTGTTCCATCCTGACAAGTGACTTTTTACTTGAACTTTTTACACCAACTGGACTTTAGAACGACGAACCCCAGGAGTAGCACAGTAGTTCCGCAACAGTATTTACTGCAATGCTTGCTGTAATTACGCAGATAAATTTGACTTATTGCAAGTAGAAATGCATAAATATAGCTTATTTCAGTCTGTTCCTTGAGAATGCTCTTCAAAAACATGACAAATCAGCTGATGTATTTAAAGTATATGCTCGTTATTTCAAACTCCTTCGTTCTCCCGATAAAAGAAGAAAAAACGAATAATTGAACTGCATCTAACTCACAGTGAATCACTAAATGAGAAAAACTTTCTATCATCAATTTTTTTTTTTTTCAAATGGCGGGCCTTTGCCCCTGAAGGCATTGACACTTCTAAGGTCGGAGTTGTTGGCCTCTTTACTATGGGGACATCTAGTAGGTGAACCAACGTTGCCCCCTATTAAGGGACGGACACAACCATGCCCAGTCGGGGAACGAACCCCGACCGCCGGGAGTTGAACCCGAAACCGTAGTACGGTGCGTTACCCACCATATAATCTGGTCGGTCTATCATCGAATCTTGTTATATAAATTAAACACATTAAAATGCAATTAAAACTTACTGAAATTATAAAATAAAAAGTATTCAGCAGAAAGAGAACTTTTAATGAAAAGTATCAAATACATTTATAGGAATTGACCCTTTACGCGGGTTACCTACATTTTCAACTAACACCTCCATTTGAAGTTCTGAGGAAGGTCCTCAGTTTAAATAAATACTTTAAATATATTTTACGCTGTTAGTTCGTAACGGCACGGGCGCCGACTTGTAAAAATTATTGGGGGGGCTCGTATCCTTACGGAGGTGGACGGGGGGACACAAAATCCTTCTCTCCGTCAGCATAATAAAGGGGTTCAGAAATTTTAGAATTGAGATTTCAAAATGTGCTTTTTTAACATAACACTTTCATGAAAATAAAAGGAATTCCATTTAATAAATTTTTCAAAAATTTTTTGAACTCATTTTTTAAATTAAGTATTTGAACTCAAGATCTCGAATCAGTCTTCAGTACACATATGGAGAAAGCAAATCTCCCTTCTGAAAGAACAACTGAATTTTAATTAAGTTAATAACAGCAAAACAAGTAAAATCTTTTTCGAAATGTATTTAATGATAATTTCATAGGAAAGAAAATGCATGCAGTCAAATGTGGAAAACTGATCTGCAAAACATTACTCCAGCTAATATTTCAAAATACCCTAGAAGTATACAAACGAGACGAAATACTAAAATCCGGATTATTTTATTTACTTGCAAACATTCATCAGAGATAATTTTTACTAATATAAAATAGTATTTTTTATTTTACTACATGATGAAATACCCATAAATTGAATCGACTTTAATTAAATGTCGCACTACTTTAAGACAGAAAAACTGATCACATTTAAATTACATTTCTTTGACAACTTTTTACAGATTACATTTAAAATTATTTAAAAAAACATAAGCAAAGAAGTAATAAATACCTCCTTTCCATGTATTAAAACAAATCAAACAAATATACAAACCATCATACAAAGTTACAAGTCCTCTCTTCGACACATACATATTAAACGGATTTCCGTGATTTGAATTGTAAAAACAAAAACAAATAAATAAATAAAATATACTTTTAAATTCATTCTCATAGTATTTTCACAGCAGGAAAAAAATTAATTTTTCAATAATATCATCCTTGTTAACATTTAAAAATGATTTAACAAAGAAATCCAAGTGCGAGAATATATCAAAATTCACAGTCTACACTATTTTAGGTCTTCATAAACATTTTAATACTGAAAACTTTCATTTTACATTATACTAAGAATATTCATATAATCTTTCAATAACATTAAAAATGAAAAGAAATGTTGAAATGTGGTGTTATGGCCAACTATCTGCGCGAGGGATCTAGGCCGGGGGGGGGGGCTTCGTGTGGAACTTGGCATAGAAAACTCGACATATAAAATCTGCATTGCACTTTAAATCACACTTCTTTTTGGAAAACCGTTCCAGATTACCTTGACAATTATGAAAACAAATTAAACCAGCACATAAGCAATTGGCAAATCAGAGACGCTCCTGGCAAAATGGACACATAGTAATCATTTTATAAACTAAAACCATAATGAATTATGCTATTTGAAACATATTTTGATGATATTTGTGCAACAATATATGAAAATTTATTTTTATTCAGTACGGAAAAAAGTTGTATAAAATATAATCGTGCTTTACATTTAAAAGTGGAATAACACAGAAACAGATATACAATGCCAAAATTATCACTTTGAATTATTGTAGATATTTACAGACAATTTTTAAAAATACTCAACATTTTCACTTTACATTAAAATAATAATACTCAATAATATGAAAAATGGAAACAAAATGAATGAAATCTAATTCGAAATCATAGTCTACGCCATATTATTTTTAAAACATATATAAAAACTCCACTGCACTCTAAATCACCCTTCTATTTGGAAAATTGTTCCAGATTACCTTAACAATTATCAAAACAAATTAAACTAGCACACTAGCAATTGGTAAGTCAGAGACGCTTTGGCTAAATGGATACATAGTATTCATTTTATAAACTAAAACCATAACGAATTATGTTATTTGAAATTTATTCTGATGTTATTTGTGCAACAATATACGAAAATTAATTTTTATTCAGAACGGAAAAAAGTTGTATAAAATATGATTGCGATGACTGGGGTACGAAGGGTATTTTGTTTATAAGCCTTCATATGATTACCATAGCCCGTTCGTGTAAACATAGTGCTAAAAGTTCTCCTTATTGAATTTGCAAAATATACATCCATCTAATGCAAGGTATCACTGAAATGTGCACATAAAAATTCAAGCTAAATAGTCAGCTTCAAACTTTCTAGCACATATTCATTCAAATTTCAATTAAGAAGTGTACAATGCCAAAAAGTGTTTCTTGTGTACGAAGTCAATAATGAATCAGAATTATTTTCTCAGATTTACATATACATATACTGTATAAATATTAACACTAAAATAGCTTTTAATAATGTTTGATTATATTTTTTTCCTTCTAAATTTTAACGCAGGCCTCTAAAATGGAAGGAGCCCACAGGTGAAAGCCTACTCAGCCTAATGGGTAATCCGGCCCTGTTTAGGTATAGTCCCTCTTTCCCCATGACAGCCCCCTCCTTCCTCCTCTATAATTTTTATGGTTTTGTAGCAGTTACGCTAGTTTGATATTCCATAAATAATAATTTACAAACATAGGTGCTTCATAGAGTGCTTTTACAGAAGAGGGAGGCTATTTGCAAGTGTGGGGTGGAGGTGGGGGTCGAATACGAGTATATGTATCACACGCCCAATTCACACATTTTTCTAAAACCCTTTTTTTGATTTTGATCGTTTTCTTTCATTGTGGGTTCGAGGCAACTACCCCATCCCCCCTTACCTTAATCATGCTCGCTGTGACTACCCTTTCCTTTGCCCTCTATGTATGGATGAATATGGATGAATGCAGATATTTACGAAACGGCTGCATATTTTTCTGCCAAGGAACAACGACTGAGCACATAGTCAGAATATTGTGTGCATCCTTTAGTGTTGTTATAAAATAAAGTAAATTAGTCAGAGACTAATGGTTTTCTAAAGAGGAATTCTCTTTCAGCAACACAATATGATATGCATGCACATGATCAAGGCCTCTCTGAATTATGGGCCTTGTCCAAGCTCGGCTTGGGCCCTCGTTTTTTCTTCTTCCTTCTTTCTTGGCGAGATGGTTAATCTAGGACCAGGGGGGTCATGACCACTGTGACCCCCCTCTGGAACCGCCACTGGCACCACATGCAGCCAAGAGTAGCAAAATAATGAACCGAACAGAAATCTTGCAATTATGAAGCGAAATTTGCCTAAAACAACGAGTCTTCTTAAAGATTTCATGGTTTTCAAATGTTCGTTTCTAAATTTTCGTATTTATGTGTAAACTAACAAAAATTTTTGAAAATCGTAGGGGGGCTGGGAGACAGCTAAGTAGTGCTCAGCCCGCGTAGCCCGCACCCTCTGATTACGCCCTTGATGGGGATAGAATTTTATATGTAAAGAGAGAAGATAAGAGCAAGCAATTATAAAATATAATCCAGAAGTTGTGCTGCTCGAAAGATTTTTATGAAATCATTTTTTATTTAGCTCTTAACTGTAGCTAAATCAGAAACGTTAAGCATTCGATATTAGTAAAGTTTTGATAAAGCGTATAAAGAAATGAATACTGTCTATATACGAAACTGTATTAAACATCAATTTTTCATCTATCTCACAAGGTTCTTCATGATTTAAAATCTTCAAACTTAAATTTGACTATCAATTTTCTGCTTTGAATTGTTTTTAAGTCACATTTAAACGGTTTATTTTCAGCATCGAAACTTAATACTGCTGGGAAATGGGAAGTCACAATCGTTTGCAGTTTTGCACAATGGTAAAATCTCCCTTATGGTCAGACGTCTACAGAAGAGTCTGTATCTCACAATAGAACAAAAGTGAAAGCTTTTGCTGTTCTGATTTAAAAAAGAAAGATTACATTACATGAGAACGACCCTCCTAAAAAAAGCGCAGTCTTCTCCCTACTAGAAAGCAATTCCATCATCAATTGTGTCACGGTGTAAAATCTGAAGGGTTCTTGTGGGGGAAAACACCCGTTTCTTTTTGCCTAGCTATCTGATGGTCATTTGTTTGTGCTTGCGCTCTTGATAAAGAAGGTTGACATCCGTGCCTTACGGCATTACAGGCGCCCAACGTAATTCCTGAATCCCTGTGAAAGAAAAAGCGGAGTGGGAGACAGAAGAAGCTAGCGATACATTCTCTATTTTTAGGATTCTTAAGTTTAACCGATTTGGAGGAAGAAATATGATTTGACACAAAAAAGTTGGAGTGAAAATTTTGAAGGGGCTCAGCCCCCTGAATAAAAATATTGGGGGGGCTGAAGCCCCTTCAAGCCCCATGAAGTCGGCGCCTATGCGTAACGGCTTGATCATCTGGACATTAAAAACACTTTCTACGTTCTCTGATTGGATAAAATACTTCCTTTCTCTAATTTAATTCCTTTTCTTTCACGTAGATCTCTTATGCCCATTTCGTACAATAGGAGTTTAAATTCTTAACATCAGCTGTTCCCAAATAGTAAGGTGCGTCTCGCAAGGGTGGCACACCATACTGGTTCGGTCAGAAAGGGGGGGGGGGGATTGAGAAAAATAGGCAAAAAGCAAGTGTCAATGAATTGTTTTAAAAAACATCTTATTGGCATATATTTTTATTTTTACTTAAAAACATATATATTTTCTCTTCAGGTGTTTTTACCAATTTTACCGATAATATTATTTTATAGAACAGGTGACTAAATGTCCGCGTTGTCCAAGAATAAATAAACTGTGTACATGCTGAGGAATGTGAGGGGACAGGCGCCATTGTAGAGTTATCCTTGTTGGGGAGGACACAGTTCGAAAAAGTTGCGAACTACTCCTCTTTATTGATTGTCACAATTAATTGATGGACTGTTGATTGATCCGTAAAATACAATTAATAGCAGCCCCTACATTTTCTTACGAGTAATTTCTTTTAAAAGTATTTCTTAATTTTAGTTCAAACCAAAAAATAATTGCATTTCAGCTTCAATTAACGAAATACTGAAAACATTATTTGAATCTGTCTTTTTTGAAAATCTTACGCAAATCATGATATTGTCACACTTATAGAGTCACACTTTGTGTAAAAATATTTTGTCTTTACATTTTTACCAGTTCAAGCGAGATAATATGCCTTTACCAATAAACAACCAAAAACAATGAAAAAAGATGAAAAGATAACGACTATCAATATGAAAAATTACAAGGGAAAAAATATTAATGTTCCATACATTTCTTTACCCATTTTAGAAATAATTTTTTCTCGAGCTTCATTTATCAAACGTCTCTGATGTAATCTTTTATAGTAAAATGTTTCTTAAGAAAGCCCCTTTTTTTAATTAAAGGAAAGTTCCAAGCCCCGCCAAGGAGCTATAACAGAATACCTAAAGAAGTATTGCTCGTCTAGGCAGCACAGTCTTAATTTTGAGAAGTACTTGTCGTATTGCAGCTCCGGTTGGGCTCAAAGCGAAATTGCCGAAGAATCGTCAACAGAAAACGGAGAGAGTGTGATCGATTCCCAAACTGTGCCAATAGACGGAAGACTGACCAGATGAAGCTCAAGAGCACATTTGAAGAAACTGGTCGTCGACCTGAACTGGTCCCTTGAAAAACGTGATGCCATAGCTGCATTAAAAACAAATATATTGTTTTCAAACTGTGCACATGAATCGAATCCAAATAGTGTATTACAGTCACGGCTAAGTAAGTAAGTATTTGCGTAAACTGCAGAAACATCGATATAATTTTTTTTAACTTACTCTGTTATCCTTACAGTTGAAGTTTGCCTTTTAAACAAAAATGCTTTTTAAATGAGAAGAGTCAATAATTTTTAACCAACCATATCTACATTTTTTTTTCACAAAAATTTCGTATGTTCGACATACAGTGTGGTTGGTTATAGTTAAACTTCCCATATAATCAACATTCTATAGCTAAAACAGGTGAGCAGATTGCCAACAACTTTGGCATATGGGCCCTTACACGAGATGCGGTTAAGTGCTTTAAAAAGCTTCTTTCTGAAAATTCTCACTAGGTGTCGCTTTGCATGGGAATTCAGTTCAAGAAATTACGCAAATTAATGAATAAATTTCAAGAGCTATTGAATAAATGTTGAAATTATTCGTACATTTAGAGATAATATCATTTCCATTGTTGAATTTGCTGTTTTTCCATGTCAAGCGCTACCTAGTGGAATTTTTTAACTACTATTTTTTTTTCGCAGTTTCTTGAGCGCATCTCATTTATAGTCTGTGTACCTAAGTTGATGATAATCTGTTTACCGCTTTTAGCTGTAGAACCCTGTTTACAGGGAAACTTTAATTATAACCATCCTGTGCATCTACTTTTTAATACATCAGTTAATATACTTTTCATAATTTATTTCGTTCACTTGCCTTTTTTATTCATTCGATCGAGTCATAAATAACTTACAATTCAGCAATCACCCGGGGGGGGCTGTTTTCAATAAGCATTTTATTTAGAGTTCAGCTCTGGGCAACGTTGTGCGTGTCCTGAGACAAGGGGTGTAGGGCGAACATCAGCAAACAAGTCACACTGTAGAAGAGACGCCACCGCATCAGGGAGGTCTTGAGTCGGAAACCGCAACATCCACGACGACGACGCAACACAGGCAACCCTCCACGACCGTCCGTACTTCACCCAGCGTCAAAAGAGAGTACAAGGTCATTCGATCACAGGACCAGTGTAACAAATGATGTTAAAGTATGCCTGGAGAGGCTTCCGCGACGTCCCCTAGATCAGTGGTTCCCAACCTGTTTTTAATCGCGACCCCTTCCAGATTTTTCAAATATGTTTGCGACCCTCCCCCCCCCCCTCTTAAATGTTTGACCAATAAGACACAAAAAAAAATGAATAATGAAAAATATATATCTTGCGATTTAAAAATGATTATCTTTTTATTCCGTACTGATTACTATTAGGATGACTGAGGTTGTGTTTGTCTGACAAATTATGTTATCCTTGGCTGAATATTGGTCAAAGCCAACCGCATCTTGGACATCTAATTTATGACTGGCTTTTGTCTTAATCTACAAAAGAATGGGCTACAAATTGGCTAACATTCCTAGACACACTTTACGACGTCAGTTTTTGTAAATATGATACAAGCGCCCTGATGAGAAAAAGGATTTTTTCTTTACAAAGAGAAAATGGAGAAAGCGTGTCTCATGGCAGAGAAACTTGGAAATATTTTGCCATTCATTTCCCACAAAATCGGTCTGCGGCGACCCCCGCGAAAGGCATGGCGACCCACTTGGGGGTCACGACCCCCCGGTTGGGAACCACTGCCCTAGATAGATCGTAGTTCAGTGCGTCTTTTTGTACGGTTAACACTCTGGATGGTAGCGCTGTGACATGGGTTAAACTCGACAAACTGATATTAACTGATAACAGCTGCTTTTTTCCGGTGGCTGCTGAATCGAAAGTTATTTATGACTCGACTTAATATATATTACTGTTACTGTTTCTAATGCCCTCTGGCAACCACCGAGGTGCCATATCCTCCATAAGGGACGGCGAAGGGTGCGGCTTCAATTAGTGCGTGCCCTAGTGGGAGGAAGACTGTCTTAGCAAGGGTCCCCTAATTTTGAACCAATTCCAGAAGACGGACCAACCCCCTGAAATCGACAACGCCAGATTGACGTTAAACCTGGAGGACTTTGGAGCCACTACGGATTTTACGTGCACCAGCTCCCATTGGCGTGCACAGTCTCACAGCAGTCGAGCCAAGAGGGAGTTGACCCTCCCGAGCATTAAGTCGGATGCTGTTCTTATGAGAGCGGAGTGTAGCGCTCGGGACTAATATCTCTGTTAGTTGTTTTACCTTATTGCGCGTTTTCTTTTCTTTCTTTCTTTCCTTCTCTCTGTTTAATATTTATATTTTTCATGTCTACTTTAAATTAAATTATAAAAGTCTGTTTTAATTATCTCTACTGTCCATAACAATCAATTATTCCTTATTTATAAAAGTATGTACAATGCTAATCACTCGCACGCGAATAAACTTTAAAGTTTTTCTGCACTTGACTAAATACGTAACGAAGTGTACTTAAGTCCATGTCATACATCCAACACTCCGGCGACAAAGAACGAAGTGAACGGAAGAGAGAAGAAGCAAGAGAGACGGACTTCAGCTACCGTTGGGGGTAGACATTTTTTGTAGGAGCTCCTGGGTGGACTCCGAGTAATGAATGTTCTGCTGTTAGAACGAGTACATCTGATCTGTAAATATGTAGTTTTTATTTGAGTTTTAAATAAATTTTCTTTGAGTAAAAACCTGATCTCATCTTGAGTTACTCGCCTGCAGACGGGGTGAGTTGGTTGTCAGGAGACGGGATACGACAACACGCTCTCTTTCGAGAACCAGAGCTGGAATTTAACAATAGCTCAGTCACAAAGTGAGATGATTTAAAACTCCCTTTTTTTGTTTTTGTATGCAGAACTGTGAAAATGTTTAAAAACGTAACGAAAGCCGATCTGCTCGCTGTTTTAAGTGAAATTGGAGAGGCGGCAGATCCAGCGTTGAAAGTAGTTGACTTGAAAGACCTTTTGTTAAAGTCTAAAGAATATGCTAAAGACAAAGACTTTGTCACAGAATTCCTTGCTACCACAGTAGCTCAGCGTAAAAATGAAGAGGAATGTAACCGCTTGCGTTTGCAACAGCAAACCGAAAGCGAAATTCCGAAAGTGGCACAGAGTAGTTCAGAAAAAAGTTTATCTATAGACAAACTCTTGAATGCTGCTCAAACACTGGCTATCCCAGTGCCGAAGAAAAACGAAAGCTGGAATCTTTTCTTTGATTCAGTAGAAAGAGCTTTTAAACATAAAAATGTTCCGAAAGAATTCAAATCGGAAATTTTGCTTAAATTAATTGGGGAAAAAGCCGCGAATATATTAGTATATATCAGTGATGATGATTTAAGTGACTATGAAAAAATCAAGGCATTAATAGTTAAAGAGTACGAACCTTCTCCATTTGTTTGCTCAGAAAATCTTAAAAAAGCTAAAAGATTCCAGGGGGAAACACACCAACAATTTGCATCTCGTTTGCGATCAGGCTGGCTACATTATTGCAGGGTTAGCAAAGTAACAGATTTTGAATCGTTGATTAATCTTATCATATCGGATAAAATATTTGAAACGTTAGATGAGAATGTTTCAACGCACATTGCAGTCCGCCAGGGTGAAAATTGGCTACAGCCCGATGCAGTGCCGGATTAAGACAGCGCGGGGCCCGTAGCAAATGTTACCAAGGGGCCCCCTGCTCAGTGACGCGCCTATATATATATATATATATATATATATATATTTAGGGGGAGGAGTTCACCCTCACATTAAAGTAATAGAGCTAAATTAAATGAGAAAATAAATAGTGCTAATTATATTACAATTTATGTTTAGTGCTAATTAATGGTATTACTAATGCTAATTAGATGTAAACAAAACTAAAAGGTCCCACGTGTTATATTTGCGAGAGGTTTATCCCAGCCCTTCCTCCACCTTGGGTGAGCTAATCTGTAGGTTTTGTGCGATAATAAAATAAAATACAACTTTTACGAATTTTCTTGATTCAAAATGAAAAAATTTGAGTTAAAATAGTGTGCGGAAAAAATGCCGCAAGACATAGACAGTGAGTAAATAGATAGTGAGACTGGCGATGTTTAAAGTTATTTATTCGTACAACTCAGGTTTTTTTTTAATGAATGTTAATGTTCATGGATATGTATTTGGAATTTCTAACACTTCCCACCTTTCCCATATGCAAACATATAACTAGACAAGTTTACACACATAAAATAATAATTGTTTCTGTAAAATTTTTAGAACCTTCGAAATCAATATGTATTTTAAACTGTGCCTTTAAACACTATTTTTTCCCCTATAAAAATACATGCTTGTAAAATTATTTCATTATATATCTGGACGGTCTTTACTAATTATAGGTTACATATTTTTAACTTCTCTTAATTTATTTAAAGGGTTAATTCATAAGAAATCGAACTGAGGATAGATAGATCTAGCACAATAGTACCTCCACCATTCAAAATATACTGCATACACGGAAGGCATTTAAACTGTACATGCTTGTACAGGGAGACTGTTACTTCCACATACCGCTTGGGACACTTCTAAAGGTCATTTCGTTAGTGTTCTACAAGCATATGTACATTACTTTTCAACTTATCCTCGTTAAAATGATATAAAATATTTTGCTCAAAAAAATCTTTATAAGAGGAATAGAATAATCTATATAATAAATAATAAAAAATTCGGATAAAACATTCATTATCGTATTACGTTCAAATGTTTTTGCAAGACATAATAATCTTAAATGTGACAAGTAATTTGTGAGTTTCTTTGTGGGTCAAGAGTATCCGAAAATTCTTTTTGTTTTCAGTTTGCCTGAGGTTATGGCTTCTCGGATACCCCGACCGTGCGAAGATCCTCTCGGTTCTAATTATTTTATTTGAACGAACGTACTGGCATTCGCGCTCTTGACCTGTGGTTTCGACCGGCTAAAAATGAATTCTTTCATATTTAACGTGGTTAATTTCCGAGATTAATAAGATAATTTATCGTAATAGTGGATTCCCCAACTATAAAAAAATGACTTACATTCTATATATTATTATTGTTTCAAAAAATAATTCGCCTTTGTTTAAATACTGTAAAATGTAAAATAAATAATTAAGTAAAAACAAAGCAAGCCAACTACCAAAAGCCTTCTAAGATGGTTTACATCCTAGTACACCTTCGAATTTCGCCAAAGCCACCCACCTTTACTGCAAAATAAAAGAACTTTGGGACTGCCCAATATCCGTTTAAAATACCATCCCCATATTTACTGCAAAACAAAATAACTTTATGTCCAATATTTAAATAAAAATTATTGTTTCGTGGGGGATTATTATTGATTATGGGGCGCGTTTTTCCTACAATCTTAATTCTATGGATCTCAGCTCTCGGGGAAATGCAGAAGATCAACTCGCGTTCCAGAGAACATCTTCAGAAATAGCCAAAAATATTTCCGTTCTATTGAGTCATTTTGAAAAGTTTGATTACAACTTCATTAAAAAATTCTTTCGACTTGTACTTGAAAAGTCCCTGAAGTGATCGGGGACAGATAGACTACAGACTAATGAATAATCCGGCCCACTGACGGATTAATACAATTTTGTGGGTGGAGGCTTGGATGGAAGATTCACATATATCTTATAAATAAAAATGAAATTCTGTTTGTTTGTTTGTTTGTTGATTTGAGTTGTATACAAATCCACAAAAATGGACCTATCAGCCTGAAATTTTGCACAGATGTGTAAAATAATATAGAATAAATCACAGTTCACTTTAAAACTTTGAAAGTCCACCCGTTCCCGGAATTTAAGAGATTTTTTATGTTCTCCATGCAAAAACCTTTCCGTAATTGTAACCCCTGTAGTCAAAAAAGTGTGAAATAAGGATCGTGGTTGCCGTGTGTGGCGATTTTGCCGAATAAGATGTTTTAAATTCTCAAAGTAAAAATAAAAGATTAATAATGATTTTTTTTTTGTTAGTTTATATTTGTAAGATTATTAATTTTTTATTATAATATCGTGTGCATGGGAAATCGGAGCAGGAATGAAATCTTTTATACGCAAAACAATAAGAATTGAAGATTTCCGAGGCTAATATGTAATTTTTTTTTAGTTTGGCGAAAAAATAAAATGGCTCAAATGCTGATTTTGAGGAAGTGAGTTCTAGAGGTTTGCACAGTTTTCGGCTTGGCGCAATTTATTGAGAGCTTAAGGAAATAGATTTTTGAAAGCAAGTGCAAAGGTTTTATTAGAATACAGCGTTAAATTTTAATGATCCGTGAAGAAATAATGCAGTTATTAAGGGATTTCAAGCGATCTATCTTCAGAATTCTCGCCAATTGAGTACATTGATTTAAGTTGGGGGAATTCCGCCAAATTTCAGAAAATTGAAATCTTCTCATTTAGTACATCGGAGTAACGATGAATAAAACACGTTATAGTTGATAATTTAAAAAAATTCGGTTGTATTAAGGGATTCCCCTTTTCAAATAAATGTGTGCTTTACTTTTTGGCGGCCGAACCATTTCCCATATTGATTGCTGCTAAGTCAATGCTTCGAATGATTTCCTGAAAAAACTCTTGCAAAATGGCGTATGTTGGCACTTTGGCGAGGCTTAGATTTGAAACTGGATTTTATTTGAGACTGGGATATATAATGATACTGGTTATAGATAAAAATGAATGTTGGTATGTGTGTATGAGGTTGAAAAACTCCAGCACCGTTGCACCATGAAATTTGGTTCACCTAAGTCTTTTATCATTGAGAAGCTTTTTATGCTATCCGTTTTCCTCTAACTTGCCACTAGGTGGCGCAGCAGAACGTCGAATTCTATTCCGTTTAGCCGTTTACTATGCGAATATCGTCCAACCGATTTCGATGAAATTTGGTACACGCGGATATTAGAACACGGAGAATATTTTTCAGTATCCATTTTGCTGTAACTTGCCGCTAAATGGCGCTGCAACACATCAACTTCTATACCGTTCGACCGATCGGCATAAAATTTCTTATACTTACACATTTCAGCACGAAGAATATATTCTAACTGTGTTCCTTTTGATGTTACTCACCACTAGATGGCACTGCAATGCATTATTATTTTAACTCGCCACTAGATGACGCTGCAGCAGGCCAAATTCTTGACCATTCAAACGGTCGCTATGAAAATCAGTATACATAGCTATTTGAACAATGAGAATATTTTGGCGTTATCCATTTTGCTATAACTCGCCACTTGACGGCACTGTAGCAAATCATTACTTTAATTAACCACTAGATCGCGCTGCAGTGTATCACTTCTTGACTGTGCAACTGATCGCTATGAAAATAGGTATACATAGATATTTGAACACGGGGAAGAGTTTGGCGCTATCCATTTTCCTATATAATTTGCCACTAGATGTCGCGTCGTCAGGGCTGTCCAGCCGATCGTCCTGAAATTTCGTATTCATCGATATCTGAATGCGAAGAATATTTCCGCCGTATCCGTTTTGCTAAAACTCTCCACTAGATTGCGCTACACCGCATGGCTTTCTGCACCGTACAAACGATTGCCTTGCAATTGGTATGCATGATTATTGGACACAATATAACGCGATATCCATTTTGCTATATCTGTTTATTACAATGAATAGTAATCACCACAAATCGTAATATCAAAAAGTCCATTCATTCCCGTGCGAAGAACGGGTACTTCAGCTAGTATATATATAAATTTTATGGAAGAAAGTTGGGATTGTTTACATTAATTTCATTTTTCTTGGGAGGGGCGGTCACCTCCTCCGACCCCCTCCCTTTAATCCGCCCTTGATCAGACCCTGAGTCTGTTTTTTGTTTCGGCACTTAGTTTTCTTTCTATATTTTGTTTATTTCTGGATTCAGTCTTCAAATAAAGACAAAAATGTAACATTATTGGTAAGGAATCCATTTTCTAAAGGCCATAGGTGGGTGGTGCAAGGATCTGGATACCCCTCCTCCGTTTGTCCGAGTTTCGCTTTTAGTCAACGAAAAGATAATGATACAGCCTTTCTTTCTGATACAGCTAAGATACAGATTAATGATACAGCTTTTATTTCCCCCCTTTTGGATGCTCCCTGAAATTTTTTTCTGAGAACCGTGTTTTTGTTCCACAGTATTGTTGGATATACTCTTGTGTGTGTCCTTATTGCTGACTTTAGAATACTCATTCAGTTTCGTCTAGGTAATGAGTTGACTAAATAATGCAGGCATGCAACAGCCACATTAAATATATTAATGACTATGTCATTTTATCGCTCACCCCCTTTTGAAAATGTGACATAAAAATGAGACACGAAAATGCGTTATGAAAACGCGACATAAAAGTAAGAATAAATGTCCGCTAAAAATGTTAGTATGTGTTACGTAAACCACCGATTTCTATAAGCTCCGTAAGGTTGCATTTATTTGATAAAATGATTGTTTAAAAATTTCATCCGTTTATTTAAATACTATTAGTTCACAACAGCTTTAATCTATTGTTACAATATTTCGTAAGCTGTAGAATATGCATCACAAGTATATTTTACATATATTTAAATACTATTAGTTCACAACAGCTTTAATCTATTGTTACAATATTTACTGAGCTGTAGAATGTGCATCACATGTATTTTTCTATAAATAGGTTACAATCCTAAAAATTTCAACATGGGGTTACCAGGTGAAATACACGATAGATGAGAGATAAAATGACATAGTCCATTAATATCGTTTTAATATGGCAATCATGAAACTAAAAAATTAGGGGGGGTCTCCCATTGATGAGGCTCGAACAGCCGAGTTATACATATATTCTTTCAATGAGTTGTCTACAACTGATTTACAGTTCCACTATATAGATCTTCAGAAATTGTCTTATCCAAAAAATAAATAAATAAATAAATAAATAAAATGAAAAGAAAGAAAGAACGAAAGAAAAAAAGATTTACAAGATTTATCTGTTGCCTTAAAAAATCAAGAAAGATAAATCATGCCAAGCTCATAGATTATAAAACACTTTCCAATACAAAATATTTTTGCGCCAAATCTGCTATGTATTTTAGTTAAAACTGGCGAGATTTCGTAGATAAAAAAATGTTGTATTATCACTGTAAATGCAATTTTATGAGACCCTGTAAAAGACCATTAATTTTTTTTAGCGTTTAACTGAAGAATATAAAAATTTTATACTCATTGTCTTGTGCTAGAAATGTATTAGTGTCTCTCAAATGCCACAGACTGCAATGGGAATTCTTTTGAGTGCTCCTGTAGAACTATTAATAACACGGACGTTATTCTCAATGGAGAGCATCATTTTGAGAGCCTTAGTAATATATATGCCAACTTTGTTTTCTTTCAAAAATCGAATATCTCTAAAATATGTTTTCAAGAATGACTGCTGATTCAGTCATTCCTGTATCAACAGATACAGGGGGAGACCCCCCCCCGAACCCCCCCCCCTTTTAGTTCTGTTTTTTAGACTGTGCTATACATTGGATTTTTTTCTCCTGTAAAAGAACTATAAATGCTACATACGCCATTTTCAATATGGTACGTGGTACTGTACATAGAAAAACATAAATTTCGCACAAATCGATGTATATCCACAGCAGTTAGAACACTGGATGGGTGGACATCAGAACAGACAAATAATCGAAATCATAAGGACGTTAACCCGTTTTGGGTTCAAATGCATTAACAAATTTTCGTCGGTCGGAGACCCCCTCATACTCCAAGGCAGATAGCCCTTAACAAAACACAATACAATAAATCAGTTAATTAAAGTGCGAGTAACGAATTTTCAAAATTTCCAAAGAAATCGACACAGCTTAATATAATTACATTAGACATTTTTCGAGGTACTACATTATTATCCAGGCGATCCGCCAAGACGAGCAACTTTTTCGCCAAGATAAATGCCGGACACATGAAATTATTGATGGTTCGAAATACGATTGCCAACAGTTTGCCAGGAAATTTGAGGGAAAAATAGTTTGGCGTTAATGACCGCCGGGATAATACGTAAATACCTTTTTCGATTTATCGTAAAATAATAAAAATATCGCCAAGTTTGGTTCATTTTTCAAAGCATTTTTTTCGCACCCTATTTGGCAATTTATCGCAAAAGTCGCCAACATTGCCGGCTTTTGGCTCAAATTTTGAAGGAGGCACACGATCGTCGTCGGATTATTAGCTAATCATATTGTAGGATAGTATTATATGCTAAAAATAGATGCCTGTCTCTAAACTGCCATTGACCGTATTGTATAGAAATTATTTTGAGTGCTCCCGTATAGAAAAACTTTTAACTATACAGACACTATTTTCGATGCAAAGCTTCATTTTGTAATCCTTCATAACATCCAATTTTGTTTCATTTCAAAGAGCAGAATATCTCTAAAACTAGAAGCCTTTTGTGAAGGCAATTACAACGGGCGAGAGAAAAAACATTTTAAGGAAATTTGTCTTTCATTCAATATATTTAATTTTCATCCACCTAAAATAAATAAGTTCATATTCAATTTTTATTACAGACCCAAATTGAATTTCATGCTCATCTGGAAACGCGCGGAATCTTTTCGCAGTCGAAAGCTTTCGTTTTGTATACATAAACATTCGAATATCCAATAGACGATTTATTTGTGGGGAAAAAATAATAATAAACTGTGTAATCGGGAGAAATTATTTTAAACGTATTGGAATCCCCCCAATTGTATGACGTCATTTTCACTTAAAATAGGTCATTTTGTCACGAAAATGATTCAATTTTTTGACTCTCGGAAACGAAATGGTGCTGAAAATAGCGAAAAATCGCTTAAAAATGAAGGAATGGGTGGATTTTTAGATTTTAAAATTGACAGATTGTTTTCTGTATTTTTTTACAAACTTGTGAAAAATTTCAAGCGGATCGTACAAACGATGTAGAAGTTGTTAGGCTTTTTGTCCTTGACTTTGTAATCTTTTTGCAGTCATAGAGGAAAAAGTTTTATCTTGAAGTCGGGGTTCAGCGCAACTACAAGGGGTGATCAAATGAAAAGGTACCAAACGTCGCAACAACCTAACCGTTATCATATTTGTCCATGCAGCTATAAGAACACGTATCGAGACATCTAGGAATGCGATTGGAGCCTTTTGTGTGGATAGGAACATGCGGGGGCCCGCAGGAGAGAGCAGAAACTCTTGTAAAAAGCACCCTACTACGTCCAATTGACGCCGCAGTGCGTGTGAGGACAGGATGGTGTTCACATTGCAAAATTCGACGATTTAGGGGCAGCGAGGCGTTATCCGATTTCTGGCAGCGGAAGATGTTAAACCGGCCACTATTCATCGCAGGATGATGATCGTATACTGGGAAGGCTGTGTGTCCCACAAGTCAATGAGAAAATGGAATGTCCGTTTTCGCCAAGGAACTGGTCACGTTCAAGTGGGAGACGTTGGACCATCCGCCCTACAGTCCGGACATGTCACCCTGCGATTTCCATATGTTGGTTCCACTGAAGAAACCACCTGAAAGGGAAGCGCTTCAACTCGGACGACGTACTCAAGGACGCTGTGACGGACTGGGTCTCGTCACGGCCACAGGAATTCTGGGAACAAGGAATCCTGCGGCTTGTTCGTCAGTGGGATCGTTGTGCTCAGGCCTATGGCGTATATTTTGAATAAAGTCTACATTTGTACCCACCGTTCTTACCTTTTCATTTGATCACCCCTTGTAGTTAGCAGGATGATACGCTTTAAAGAAGAACTTCCCATAGAGCGCAATGTATTGGGACTATTTTGAGTGCTCCTGTAGAAAAAAATCAATAAATGCTACATAGATCCTTTACAATAGGGTACATGGTACTGCAGATAAGAATAACATATATAAATTTCGTAGAAATCAATGCCTATACACGCGAGTCAAGGACGGACAGACAGAGAAACCGAAATCTTACACTTTTCTACCTTGTTGGAAAGTGTCAAAAAAGCTAGATCTTGAGAGGGAAAGACGAAAACTTTCAAGGTAAATGCGCGGGGCCCCCAAAAGCGCGGGGCCCGTAGCATTTGCTAAATCTGCTATATTGTTAATCCGGCACTGGCCCGATGAATTGGCAAAAGAATGCGATTTTTATTTTATCGCTAAGGGTAGATCTTTCGAAGACGTAAAAATTGAAAAACGGTCTGGTTATTGCGAATCAATAGGTGAAAATTTTAAGTACATCCCGCCGCCATTAAGAAAACCCCAATTTACTAGCGACAATAAAAATATATCAAAATTACGCTCTTGTTTCGTGTGTTCCAGTAATTTACATTTAGCGAAAAACTGTCCAAATAAAAGAAATAAATATGACCAACCAAATAAAGCGCGTAATGAGGAACAAAGAATTCCGAAGGGTAATTCTGAGTCTTCCGTAACTAAGTCTAGCGATAATGCGCTGGTATCTCACATAAATTCTAAACATTTGCAGTGTTCTGAAAACCCACATGAAATTCATTTATATCCCTTGCAAAAAATTTCTATTTATGTTGCGGGTAAGGAGATAGATTGTATTGTTGATAGTGGTGCAGAAATTTCTATTTTAAATGCTGCTTTAATTCCAGATGTAAAAGTTGAAGGGAAAGGGAAAATTGTTTTAGAATCCGCTTTTAGAGAGAGAGTCAGTGCTAAATTAGCAACTTTGTCAGCATACTATAAAAATCCCAACGACCTTATATTTTCCAGTGCTCATGTTTTATTCGCGTTGACTGATAAACTTAATATTCCTTGTCTGATAACGCCACATGTTTACCAGGATTTAATTGAGAGAACGCATGATGAAGTAGCAGATTCCATTCCTCCTGCCTGTACCCCCACTTGTGACTTTTCATGCTTCGATAGTGAAAAGAACGACGGACAGACGTCAAGAGAAATGTTTATTTCTAAAGGGGCGCCTCATGGAGAGGGAAATGGGTGCGAACTCGTGGCTCTTGAGGACCAGGTAGAAAGTAGGTCAAACTCAGAGCTTAGGGTTTGTTTTGTTGCAGAAAACAGATCGGACGAATTTTCGGAAGCGAATAAATTTCGTAAAATGCAAAAGGAATGTCCGACCTTAAAGAATTCTTTTAGAGAAACGGTAGATCAATTAGTATTACCTGAAAATTATAGAAGTAAAGTTCTCCGATTAGCTCACGACTCATTATATGCAAATCATCTCGGAATGAGGAAAACTAAAGAAAGAATTAAATTATCTTTTTATTGGCCAAACATCTCAAAAGATGTAGAAAATTATTGTAGGACGTGTGAAAAATGTCAACTAAAAAGTCCGGAGCGCAAATCGGATAAAATCCCTATTACACCGGTCGTTAGAGCCCCATATCCCTTTCATACTGTAAATGTAGACTTGATCGGCGAGATTGTACCGCCATCTGGAAGAAAACATAAATATTGTCTATGTTTAATTGATCAAAATTCGAAATGGCCCGAAGTGATAGCACTTAAAAGCCTTTCAGCTAAAGCAACATGCGATGCTCTTTTGGAAATATTCATGCGTACAGGAATTCCAGAAATAATTTGTAGCGATCAGGGTACTAACTTTACGTCGCAATTAACTCGAGAATTTGAAGATAGGTTAGGGGCAAGTCCTAGATTTTCAACCCCTTCATATCCAGCGTCGAATGGTTTGGTTGAAAAATGGAATCGCGTTTTTAAACAAATGTTACACCATGTAATTCGTTCGGATCCTAAGAACTGGGATAAACATATTCCCTATTTACTTTTTGTATATCGGGAAGTACCTAACTGTACTACAGGAGTATCTCCGTTTAAACTCATGTATGGTCGCGAGGCGAGAGGTCCTCTAGCTGTTCTAAAATCGTCTTGGTCCGGTGAAATACCACTATCCTTAAATTTAAGCAATTTAGCAGTAGATTATTTGCAATATATAAAAAGTAAATTTAGAAAAAGCAGCTGATCTTGCATCTTTGACCGCTCAAGAGAAGCAAAACTCTTACGCACATTACTTTAATCGCGGTAAGAGAATGAGAGAGTTTAAAAATGGCGATTTAGTTTATTTACTTACTCCAGACTCAACTAATAAGTTGTACGCGAGATGGACGGGTCCCGGAGAAATAATGGACAGAGTAAATCCACATTCTCATAAAGTTAAATTACCAGGTGGTGAGGTGCGACATATACATGTTAACAAAATCCGACGATTTCAGGCTAGAACACAGACTGTTGGAGTTATTTTCGAAGATGATGTTGAATTTGGGGAAATTTACCCAACGCCGATCAGGGTAACCACTGGGAGTAAGAGCGACATTGAGGTAGATATCGATCATTTAGAAGCAAGCAAACAAGCTGAGTTACTTGAACTTTTGCACAAACATGCATCATTGTTTTCCGGCAAAGTACAAGTCTCTAACGTTAGTGAACATAAGATTCGTTTAATTCCGGGTGCAGAAAGAAAAAAACCTTACCTTTACAAAATCCCAGAATCTTTAAAGCCTGAAGTAGACAAACAAATCGCAGAATTAGAAAACTTAGGCCTTATAGAACCCAGTGAAGCAGAAATTGCTTATCCCATCGTATGTGTATCAAAAAAAGACGGTAACATACGTTTATGCGTAGATTTTCGCGCATTAAACGCAGTGACTAAACCATTTGATTACCCCATGGAGAATATTACAGACCTAATCAACCAAATTGGGCATGCCAATATTATCACTTGCCTTGACGTATTAAAAGGATATTGGGAAATCCCACTTGAAGAACAGAGTCGCGATTTTACTTCGTTTAAGACTCATCGTGCGCAGTACAGATTCAAAGTAATGCCCTTTGGTCTGCGCAATGCAGCAGCTTCGTTCCAGAAAATAATGAACAGTGCTTTAAGTGAGTTCAGTGAATTTTGCAAAGCGTATCTTGATGATATTGCTATATTTTCCTGCGACTGGAACACGCATCTCATACATTTAGATGCGGTGCTGACTAAATTGAGCAAGCTGAAATTTACCGTAAACGTAAAGAAATGTGTCTTCGCGAAAACACAAATAAAATACCTAGGTCATCTTATTGGTGCAGGAAGACATCAACCAGATCCTGAAAAACTACGAGCTATCGAAACTATTAACACGCCTAAAACTAAAACAGCTTTAAAAAGTGCGCTTGGTTTGTTCAATTACTACCGTGATTACATAAAAAATTACGCAGAAATAGTTAAACCTTTGACGGATCTTACCAGAAAGAAAGTTCCTGAACTAATTCCTTGGTCTAACATCGAAGAGCTGGCATTCCAGGAATAGAAAAAACAACTGTGTGAAGCGCCTACATATAGAAGGCCTAACAACTGAAACTTTGACGTCACCACTAGGCCTTCAAGTAATGACGTCATCACAGTTTTACTTTCACAAAGTAAAACTATTTAAAATTTCTGGTGAATGCTACAAATATTAGAAAATATCTTAAATAAAAAAATTAAATTAAAATACCTTTCTCATACAAAATTGTTCATTCCTATTTATTTCCTTACCATGTTATCTAATTAGTCATGGTTAAAAACTGCCATTTGATAGAAAATTATATTTTTTATCTCAAGTTATTAAAATATTGTTATTCATGAGTAAACTCACCAGAAACTTTTTATACTTTTATTTTATCAAAGTAAAACATTTAACTATAGGCCAAATGATGATGTCAAAGCTTGGTGACGTAGGAGTTGTTAGGCTTTCTTTATCCAGGAGGTGTTGCTATACACCAGATCCCAAGAAACCTTACACTATTCAGTGTGACGCTAGTGCCTATGGTGTCGGTGCTTGCTTATCGCAAAGAGATGACAACGGTTGTTTACGTCCCATCAGTTTCGCAAGCCAAAAGTCAAACGACGTGCAGCGAAATTGGGCTACCATCGAACGTGAAGCATATGCGGTGGTGTGGTCACTAAAAAGGTTTGAGACTTATGTGTTCCGTTCGGACATTGAAATAATAATTGGCCATAATCCACTAACATTCCTGCAAAAATCCGCACCACAGTCAGCTAAATTGCAACGATGGGCACTGTCTCTGCAGAGGCATAATATTCATATTTCACACTGCCCAGGTGCTCACTTGAAAAATGCTGACGGTTTATCACGGTTGAAAACTAATTAAAGGTTATCAGTGGTAAAACCTAGAAAATGTATTTGTAACAAGGCTTCTTTGCATCTATTGTTCTTTTATGTTGTTATTTGTGTGCATTGATATATTTTAAATATCCAGTATTGTGTAACAAGGCGTCTGTGCATCTGTTTTGGAAATCTAGTATATTTGTGCTGAAATGTTTGAATTATATTAATATTGATAATGTGATCATTTTTGTCAGATTTCGCTTCGCCTTGCGTAGCGCAATCTTATCGGGGGGGGGGGGGTGTCATACATCCAACACTCCGGCGACGAAGAACGAAGTGAACGGAAGAGAGAAGAAGCAAGAGAGACGGACTTCAGCTACCGTTGGGGGTAGACATTTTTTGTAGGAGCTCCTGGGTGGACTCCGAGTAATGAATGTTCTGCTGTTAGAACGAGTACATCTGATCTATAAATATGTATATAGTTATTTAATCATTTAATCCGGAGTTGTTATTTGAGTTTTAAATAAATTTTCTTTGAGTAAAAACCTGATCTCATCTTGAGTTACTCGCCTGCAGACGGAGTGAGTTGGTTGTCAGGAGAAGGGATACGACAGTCCAGATACCTGCGATATTAAACTTTGGCACTTAAGACTAGTTAAAAACCCTGCGTTTCTGCGAAAAAACAGAGCGGAAAGAACAGAGACAAGATTTAGATCTGCAAAATTTTTTGGTAATGAAAGAAAGAAAAGTAGAGGCAGGACTGTCTTCGCGTCATCACAGATTGTCTTCGTGTATATTTCGCAAAATAGAAAGACGACAAGCGGCATTCTTATTTCTTACATTCTCAAAACAAGGAAAGGTAGTAGTTTTCTCTGCCACTGTTCACATTATTATTATTATTATTATTACTATTATTATTATTATTATTATTATTTTATTTTTGTTGTTGTTCAATGAAATTGTTAGCCTTAAAGTTTCGTGAATTGTCATTTATTTATGTTTCAATATTTCAGATTATCCACGTGGCATTAAGAAGAGTATTCCCCTAGCTTAAAAATTAGTCAAAAAAGATTCTTCTTTATTTTGATTTATCTTATATCTTCTTTGTAAATCTACATTCATTTGTTATTCATGCATTGAAAAGAATGATAGGACTCTAAAGATGCCTTTCAGGTTTCATAATGTAAATAAAGTAGTAAATCCACTTGAAATGTTCAGATAATTTTGCTCCGTCTCTCTCATTTTTAACATACATGCACGCTTGCTTCAGGGTAGGGGGCTACAAGGCTTTAGCCCTCCTCCCCCAGACAGCACATAACCTTAAATCAAGCTTGACATTTCTTTGAATTTGACGTATTAATACAAGCTTGACAGTTCAATTCATTTTAAGCTTGCAGCAAGCTTGGAGAAGTCATTTGAACTGTCAAGCTTGAATACAACTTGATTACTGCTTAATTTGGAAAGCCACATCCACATAACAAATAATTTATCATCAGTCATAAATGTACTTGACCATAGAATTAGAAAAAAAAGATTCTATATTTCCAAACATTGAAATTCTTCAGTATAATTGTATTTTATTTGATAAATAAAATACAATTATACTAAGAAATTGATTTCAAAATCAGTCGTTTGTCTCGATTTTGGCCAGTATTGCCCAACATGAGTGTCGCGATATTGAAAGTTTTAAAACGTGTGCTGCTTTTAAGTTTATATTATGCTTATTTCCCTATTAATAGAGACTCTAAATCACGCATAACATTATTTTAATTTTGATTCATCCCATGAAAAATAAAAGAAACAGATCGACACTTCGGCCACTGATCGGTCTCGCCGGAAAACGGCGTGATAAGCATAACAGTCACTTCAAACTTTAGTCATATCAGCACAACTCAGGTTGGCCGAGTGGTTGGGACGCTGCCTTCCCAACCCTTAGATACAGAGCTCGATCGCGGACGTTTGATGGCAACATATTAAAATAACTTAAAATTTCAGCGTAGAGGGGGAAAATGCGTGGAAAAATAAAATATGTGGGGGCGAGTTCACCGACGGGAGCCCCGTGTATTTAGGAAATTCTTTTTAGTAAAATTTTTTAAGCTTGAAATTAAGTTTGCTATGTCAAGCTTGATTCAAACTTGCTATGTCAAGCTTAATGCAAGCTGGGCAAGTGTAAACTAGAGCACTTGATTCAAGCTTGCATTAAGCTTACACGCTAGAAATTTTCAAGCTTAATTCAAGTTTATTCACTTGATAAATCAAGCTTGCTGTAAGTTTGATGCAAGTTTGCTGTGCTGTCTGAGACCCCCCTCCCGAGACTTTGTTTAAGGGTAACATTTTGCTTCATATTGCACTTTGTTAAATTAGCTTTTTTGTAAGTTAACCAATACTCAAAAAATTAGTACATTTCTTTTGGGCAACATTTTATTTGTGTAAAATAAGCTGTTATTAAAAAAATTACTGTATCCGCCACTATACACGCACACTGACACTCCATCCGTTACCAATACCAGTGGCAGATTATTGAAAGTTTGTCGGGGGGGCGGTTAAGTTTGTCGGTGGGGGCGGTTAGTTAGAAGATTGTCATATACATCCATTTTATGGAAGTGAAATAGGATCTATTATATTAATTTCTTTTTTCTCGGGGACGCGGTCGCCCCCTCCGCCCCCCCTTTAATCCGCCCTTGACCAATACGTTAGTTGTGTGAATTCAAACTGCTACAAAATACAAACTATTGTTAACTTATCAATTATAAAATAGCAAGCGTCCAAATAAATTTTAAAAGCCCATTTTTCAAATAAATAGCAGCTGCAAAACAGAAAAGTCACTTTCTTCACATCCAGGCATAGAATAACGAGAATCACGTAAAAATAAATCATACGTGTTTAACTGATTAGCGCTTGTTATCTCTGACATTATTACAATCTCTGCAATATGCGTATACTGCTCCAGTAAATTACTCCTAACAATATGAGTAAAAACCCAAACTTTACCGTCACTACATTACATAGGAAAAAAGGAACCGAAGCTTAAATGAATGCTGCCATAAATTCTGCTTCTCTCATAGCTCCCCAGAAAAAGGGAAATTCTCCTGATTGCTTCCAGTCTTTGTTTTATCGCCACTTTTGCAACACCATATTTCGTATTCTCCTTTATATGACGGCGGGCGAAAATTTTTTCATAAGCAGCCCATCTTTCTTCGGTTTGATGAATGAAAGTTGTTTCGGCACGAGAAGGAAAAAAGCAAATAGGGTTACTCGCAGGGTTTTTACGAGTTTAATAATTCATTCTTTGGGCTTTTTTTGTTAGGGCGAGAGGGGGGTGCGGTATCATTCGGAGACCGTTCCTAATATTTTATCAGTTTTCAATCGAGACTCTAAACTTGTGTGTTTTATTATCCTTCAGACTAAAGGTTAGAAAATGAAATAATTTAGGTTTTTTTTTTTTTTTTTTTTTTTTTTTTTTTGGACATGTCATGTACTTATGTGCAACATCGGTGAAAGAAATGTAAACAGATAAATAAATAAGCATAAAGAAATAGATAAAATGGCGCACACACAATTTTCTCTTGAAGGGGGTCCAGCCCGTAAAAATTTGCACTAATATGAAAAAAAAAAAAAAAAAATGCGGATTTTTAAAATGTATATCATAGCCTCTTTTTATTGTGTTTTTATTTATTTATCTTAACTGTTAAAAATAAAAGTTTAATAAAGTTTTCTAACATATTAAATGTTGAAAATTACATGATGATTTAACGAAGTAAAATTGATAACTCTTTTGGGAGGGGATCGGACCCCTTGGACCCAACCCTTGTGTGCGCCACTGGATAGATAGATAAATAATCCTTACGGAATGGTAATCGTAAGTTTTAATATTCATTAAGTTTTAAATACATTCTCACAAGATGGTAATCTGATGTAATTATGTGCAACATCGTTGAAAGAAATGTAAGTAAATAAATAAATAAATATATGGATAAATAATCCTTACGAAAAAGAGATCGTAAATTTTAATATTCATTAAATTTTACATTCTCTTTCACAAGCTCATTACCAGAGTTCAGCGATGAGAAAGCTGAATGGTAGATCGCAAATCTTCTAAATCAGTGGATAAAAAATTGAAATAGTTTATACAGAACGGTTGTCCTCTTAAAAAATATGCAAAGTTTAGACAGTTTTCAAATAATATTTTTAAACCTTTTAATCCAACTTTACCGTCCAAACATTTGAAAAATCTTGACAATCTACAATATTACATTAAAATTTTGATGGAATGGTAGTGATTTTCACTCTCTTTTCCGTACGGTGCATTCTTAAAAGAGCTATGGATATTGCCTTCGCCACTTTTAGTAATCAAAAATGCTATATCCAATTTGAATAATACACTTGAATTTCTGGTCAATATAACCATATTTACCGAGGCAGAAACGCCTCTAGAAATGTGCTCCGACAGCGTAGCTAATAACGGAATTTTACTACATAATTTCTGCAGACATCTCAATATTTTAATATTTTTCGAACTGGTGCGGCCAGCCCGCGATGCAAGATCTAAATTTTGGCTTATTTTAATATAAAAATTACAATTTACAGAATGTGGATAATTGCATTCCGTAAAAATTTGTAACTGTTTGTTCGCATATACAAGCCCAAGATACAAGTACACACGGAAAAACACTTATTTTGACAGAAAATCCATCATTTGTACGCGTGTCTGAAAAAAATATGCGGTAAATATGTTTTTAAATTCCTTATAAATTTTGAAAATTTTATATTATATTTAAGACATTTATATAAATTTTGCAAGATCTACAATTTAATGAGTAATTAAGAAAAAATACTATAAAAATTAAAAGTTTGTTACGTAATTGAAATTTTTCACAAAAAATTTATAGTAAAGTTTACTGGAAATCCAATTTAAATTAAGAAATGCACCCACTTCACATAGGTCACTCCTATCATGTGAAGGCTGCTGCTACACCCGTGCAAGTACCACTGCGAAAGTCCCCTGATGCTGAAAGAGTTAAAATTGCAATAAAGCTCATTATCTGAGCAATGAAATGAAACTATAATGAACTTTTCATTCTGTTACAATAAATAAAAGATCACAAAATTGGGACGCTAGCTGCGAAGATATATCTATCATGTTTGATATCCGTTTGACGTGTAGCTACCTCTTTTTGCGATTATTCGGAAATAAATATTTTACCCCCTGCCTTCAATCCATGATTTCTAAATCAAACTATTTTCTTCGATATAAAACTTGAAAACTTTCATCTACAAAACTATCTGACACCAAAATTCCTCCCAAACCGTGACAGATGTTAAAAGATGCTCCAGGAATCTCCATCTGTTTCCTCCATCTTTGTTCCACCAAAGCGTCAGAGAATGAGTCAAAAATGAATTACTTTATCGTTGTCTGTTACATATTTCTCAGTTTTGTGCTGGCAGACATTTGCATTTCAAAATCATTATATCGCGCAAGTTTCGCATCTACGTCACACTTGAAATAGTTTAGTATTGGAATCAGTCGAAAGAAAAGTTTGATGCTACGATAAACGAAATTTTGCGGAAAAGAAAACTGTGCATTTCCGAATACAAATGATTTTAAAAAGAAAGAATGTATTTCTGATTTCAATATGATGTTTTAGCGCTTTTATACTTTAGAATGGTTTATCCCTTTCTCACCCACCCTCACCCCCCCCCAAAAAAAAAGAAAATAAGAAATTCCATAATTAATGTGTAATCATGAAATACCGGAAAAAAGAAATGTTCTTTTAATTATTATTTAATTTTCCAAGGTCAAATTATACGCTTGTATAGTACGTCAATTGTAACTCTAAATTTTTCTTTTATGTCTTCTCATTAATTCGAAAAGCTTTTTCCTAATACCATTCACTGTTCTGGGAACGTGTCCCCAATCTTTCGTGTAACTGAAATTTTGGATTCTAAAGAGTCTAAGCTGACATGAATAGCTTGCAAACCTTTCTGAAAAAAGCACTTTTTGTAAACTGTAATTTTTAACTTAAAAATATAGCAAACTGCTGATAGTAAGCGTTGAGGGGGTAATAATTTTAAAAAAATGTAGTAATTGTAAATAAAATAGCATTTAATACCACTATTTATCGCCAAAAAATGTGATAGGAGAAGAAAGTACGTTTTAAATACTTATTCCATCATCCAACTGCTAAATCAAAATTGAATACAGTATAATATAAAACAAAATCATTAAAAATGAAAAATAATTTTGATGTAGTAAATATATAAATACGTGTATAAAGACGCCAAAAATATGTTTTTAGTTATTGCAAGTAAATTGGAAGAAAGCCAGAAAGTAAATAGTTTTAAATATTATCGCAGATAACTCTGCTTAGTTTCCAGATTCTTATAGTCCGGGAGCCAGCTGCCATTTTGGGGTCATCATCGCAAACAATCCGAGATTTTTCACTTTGGTTCATTTTATATTGTAAGTAAAGACAATGAACATAAGCTTATAGAGTAGCGGTATATGTAGCCGACCAAACATTCAAAATATGTTTTTAAAAATAATTATAGTAAAAAAGTTGATACTTTGTACACGTGTTTATCACGTTATATACAAATGAAAGAAGTAGTTAGCTGACTTTATAGCGGTGGATTATACGTCAGCTGCCGATGATGATCTGCATTCGGCTGTGTAGCGGTGGTCAATATGTAAAGAATACCCGTTAAGTAAAACACCCGTTAAGTAATTAAACCTAAAATTCGGTGAGGTGACAAATAACTTTATCAGTTTTATGAAAAAAATAGTCCGCTGAGTTTTTGGTGGTGGAAAAGTCTTCAGCTGGCGATTGAAAGTTACAGCGTCTTGCTACACGTACAGGCGCCTGATGTATTTCATTTGCATCAGCTGATAACTTTTAAACCGCGAAAAATTCGGCGGACAACGTCTTTCAGGTAACTCGCGTTCAACAGCTGAACAAAAACAAAATTACAAATAACTTGAGGTACAAAATGTTCGTTTTTACGAAATAAATGCGAATTTAAGCGAAATTTTCCTCGATATTTACGTATATGGTAAGGTGGCCCAAAATGATTCCCTTAAGGTAAAACTTGCACAAAATAACTTAAATGTTAAATAAAACTTTGACCCTTTGCCACAATACTTTACGCTATATTTTGAATCATAAATATATTTTATTAATATTTAAAGCTCAAATTGAGTAACGAAAAATAAATAAATAAAAATAGAATTTCTAAGAGTCCAAAGTATCATTTTACCCTCACCCACGGACAAAATGATCTTTCATTTGAAAATAATTGCAAATTATTTTTAATGGGCAGAATAAAAGATCTAAAAGTAACTATGACTATACATAATGAAATAAAATAAGTTTCACAATCATATAGTAAGCATAATTTATTTTATGAAAATTTGAAAATAGAAAAGTGTCACAAACAATAAATGGAATATTTCAAAATCATAATTAAAAAATTGTGGCCTTCAATAAACGTAGAAATGAATTAAATAATTTAATGGAGAGTCATTCATTTTGAGAACGTCTGAAGGGCTGCCATGATGACTCGAGCCCGATACTGGAGTTTCTTCAGTCGATGGATCATTTTACGCGGCAGTATGGTTGCCCAGGCGGTCTTACTCCTACCCACTAGGAACTTTACAACCGCTATTCTAATTACTCTTTTTCTGTTTTTTCTGTCTAAAATTTGTCAACACTTAATATGTATACCGTTATATCATTTTTTATCTATGTTAATGCTGTTTTATTATTTACATTATCAAAAGGAAAATTGTTTTTCTTGACGTGACCGCGCCTCACATGGAAGCCCCAATTATTTAATGTTTGAACAAAAGAGGGTTGTAACTAAGAAAACGGAAATGTAGCCTTCAATGGCCTAAGTGTTCCATGAAATAAAATTTTGTCATTGTTAACCTTTATGCTGGTTTTTTTCTTTTTCTTTTTCTTTTTAAGTTGCCCTCAACATCACGCTTGGACTAGAGCAGACGAACTTGTTATATTCTAAGTCGAAAATTACTGTATAGAAAAGGTAGCTGCGGGTTGGCAAGTGTATCTCGTCATTGTGTTCTATGGCATGAACAGGCCCGGACTGGGAGGAAGGGGCCCGCCTGTCTCAGGAGAAGGGGGGGGGAGGGTTACTGTGCAAACCAGGCGCGTAGCCAGGAAAAGTTTTCGGGGGGGGGGGATATGCACCAGGAAAATTTTTCGGGGGGGATATGAACTTATATGTGTATAAATAGACGGAATTTCGTCACTAATCCAAAAATTTCGAGGGGGGGGATATATCCCGATATCCCCCCCGTGGCTACGCCCCTGGTGCAAACGATAAATAATAGGATGTCTTAACTTTCGGGGTATGGGGGAAGTATGGTGTTATTCTTAATTAATTATTATTTATAATTAATGCATGAATAAAATATTGATCTATTAATTAATATGCGTCATTCATATTAATTAATCCCTTGTTCATTCGGGAACCCTCACACAAAAAATTTTGAGAAGTACATTTAAAATGAAGTGTTTTGAAGCCTTCTGGGGCACAATTGCAGCTGCAAAAAAAAATTTTATGTGTCAAACTTCATTCAAGTGCTATCAGTATAGCAGTTTTTTTAATTTTTTTTTCTTTTTTCTCTTTAGGGCCGCCCTCAGCAGGGAGGGCCCGCAGAGGGCGGGGGCGCACCCGTCTGCGACAGTCGGACACCCTGGCCAGTCCGTGCCTGGTCATGAAAGACCAATGACTATCACCGATAGGGATTAAACTGAATATCTGATTAATAAAAATGAAATTACACTAAAGTTCCGATGCTATCAGCCGAAACAAAGCAGCACAAATTTCGGACGACAGCTGTAGCGATCATCTGTCATGTCTGATTTCCATTTGACGTAAAGCAAACTCTGGCTGTTTACCCCGATCATTCGGAAATAAATATTTTACCCCGTGTCTTTATTCTGTAATTTCTAAATCTATCTTCTCCGGCTAAACTCGCAAACTTTCACTCACAAATCCATTTGACACATAGAAAGTTCTCCCGAATCAGTGATAGGTGTTTAAAGATGTGGAATATACATCTGTTTCTTCCTCAACATTGTTCCACTATAGCGTTAGAATGTGTGTCAATAGATGAATACTTTAACATCGCCATCTTAGTGTGAGTTTTATTCTGCGAAGGATATTTGAATCTCAAAACAGTTATATCGTGCGAGGTTCATATATACGTTACATCTGAAATAAAAATTTCAGAACTGAAATCCTGAGAAAGAAGAGTTTAATGTAACTACGCAATCTTTTGAAAGGAAATTGCATTTTCGAAACCGAAGCATATTTGTGTGGAAAGAATGCATATCTGATTGCATTAAGGTGCATTATCTTTCATTTAATCCCCCTTTTTAGCACTTTGTTTTATTTTTGGTTCAGAAATATACGAAGGATTGTTCAACAGCACTATCTGAAAAAAAGTTATTATTATTATTTTTTTAACATTCATGCTCACATTCCCCAATCAGACAGCTTATATTAAAAAAAAGGCGATGCATACTACAGTAAGAATTACCGCCATTGTGTGTTTGCGAACTAATTAAGGCATACACTTATCTTCATGGCACTTTTTAAAAAATTAAATGTTCAATGAAAAATCAATCGCAGTGGGATATGAAGCTAAAAATTTAAATTCAGTTTTAATGAAATTCAATATAAACCTGGAAATACTGAAAATTTTAAGTGAAATTTCGGCAGAAATTGCATTTACGCTTCACCTCCTTAAACAATTCTACTAAATATTTTTGAATAATATTTATACCGTTCATAACTGCTACAATTATCCAAGTTATGAACCAAATGATTTGAAAATTTTCAAATAGTTCTGAAAAATATTTCAATTGTTATATCAAAGCTCCGTAATTTTTTTAAATAAAAAAAGCCATTTTTGAAGAAAAAATAGCAGTAAAATCAGTAAATTAGTACAGAAAAATTACATGCTGTTTCCTAACTTAGTAAATAATCTACAAAATAGCCTGGCATAGTTCCAAAACAATATCTCAGACACACATTTACCGTAAGAAAAATTTACAAAATCCTCACATCTCCTGAAAACGAGGTTGAATACATTAATAGTATACAAAATACAATTATTCTGGTTTGTTATTTCTTGTATAACAGCTTCTAGCTAACACAGAAACAACAGTAACACGATTTTGAAATCCTAATTGTGTGACCTATAAAATAAATATTTTTAAAAAAAGCCAGTATTTTCCCAAAACAAGTATTTTTCGGATTGTCTCACAGCTCTATGCAAATGAGGTTGTAAAACATTCAAATTCGAACAACGCTTTGAAAGCCCTTTTAAGAACAGTGATTAAAAAAATCATCGTTCTTAAAAAGTTTAATTAATGATTTTTTTTCATTTCCCCCTTTTTTTTAAAAAAAGTCTATAGAATAGCCATAAATGCCACTGTTTCTATTTTTGACCAGGGCGCTTTTTATAAAATTTAAAAGATGTATATTATCAAACTGTAATCCTGAAATTTTATGAGAATAATAAACATAATAATCCAGTTTACATCTTCACCTTTCTTGAACGTAGCTCCATCTCTGCATCTAACAATTGTATAAAATTTGTACTCTTGGCATGTACAGTTTGAACTGTCATTCTTCTACGTTTCCTATTTTTTTTTGTAATTAACATGCTTTCACTTTATTCAATTTCCAGTATTTATTGCTGATGCTGTGGAACATATTATTTCACTGGCGTCAAGTTTCATTATAAGGACGGAAGTCTTCCCACCTAGCGCAAATTAGCTCTAGAAAGAAGTAATTATGCGTGACCGTTGATTAGTGTGTTAATTTTTCTTTACTGAAATAGATAACCGTTTGTAAAATACATTATGATGATTGCTCGCGAGCTTAATGTATTGGAATTTATAGGTTAGCGCAGTAAAAATAGCTGATGCAATCACCAATGATTTCCTTGTAGCGCAGGCCCGAGTAAATTTGGTACCCTAGGCGAAGGATTTTTAACGGCTCTCCTTTAAAACATTTTTTTTACCACTCGGGCAAAAGTGACCCATTTAGTTACCCATTACCTCGTGGTGGCTAACTAATCAAAGGTTCTGTCATTCGGCTAAGGTGTCAAACCGCATTGCCAGCCCCATATTCCCGCTGCTGCACATGTTTCGTTACACCATATTCCCACCGTATACTAGGATTTAGAAAGTATGCGCAGCTGCTCGCGGCGATCCCGACCTGCCTGCTCCTTCGTCGGACCTTTGGGCGTTGTTTCACGCGCCGCCCTCTCTCTGCCGCGTTACTGTTGGACACGCATTTCTGCACTTGGAAACTAACAACTAAGCCTCTGGCTTACCAGAGATGATTGCCTAAAGTCAGCCCGCATTTTTAGTAACATGTCGGGCTGAACAATTCCTTCCCTGGCACTGCCTCAACTTGCCATTGAGGCCTTCTGCTTCAGAATCTCTTGCCTTTTGCTGTAGCGCCTAGTCCTATCAAAAACTCTCACTATTTCTTTGCTTGACTTGGTGAACTAGAACTGTTATTCAATATTATGGAGCCACAACAAGCTACTAGTTGCGCTCACTTATACACGAGCAAGTACAGTCATTGCACATGGACTGACTTGTTCGACTACTTTGCAAATTTTATACAATTCGTTGATAACTTGATTTCTTCTAACATCTCACACCTAAGCAAACATCCTAATATCCATAGAAATAGAAAATCTAAAATAGCTAACCCCAATACTAATGCTTAAGCCGTTATGCCAGTCTCCAAACTGTTCCAGAGCTACGTGAGTGTTCAGGACCATGAATACTTCAGTAATCTGGGATGGTTCCCGCCCACCAAGGAAACGAATGGGACGAACCAAATGAGAAAAACAACCTCACTGTAAACTCCCATGAGGAAACAAAACCACCAGCATTTCCATGCAGCAGTACGGAAACAGTACAAATATCACTGATAGCTACGTAAGCGCACTCAAAATTAAGTCCAATACTAGCTTTTACGGGAGTGTAAATATGATTCTTCTCTTACATCACTCCGCCTCCACAAGTAGAGGGTGGCGCCCACAACAACGTTGCGAAAGTGAGATCTTGGTAACTCCTCACAAACAGCTCAGGAGACCGGCCGTAGAAGATAAAATGTCTATCATTGATTCAGAAAACACCTTGAATAAGCGCACTGGAGTTCTAGCTATCAAAACAATTTAAAATAAAAAGTTTAAAAGGACGATTAGAAGCAAGAAAAATAAGGCTAACAACCAAACTCCCAGAAACGCTAGGGAAACACAGTCATCAGCATTAATGCAAGAAAAACTCTGGTCACTCCTTCCGGAAAACCTGAAATCACACCTGTAACCTATCTCATAAAAGTTCAACACATATAACAAACAATTAATAACGTATACTTGAGCCCCGAGTACATTTGGCGCTCAAGGCGACGAATTTTAACAATGCACTTTAATGTTTTTTTTTTTTTTTTTTAAGCTGCCCGGGCAATACTGTTATCTTAGTAACACCACTACCCCATGGTGGCCAATAAGCCAATCAAAGTTCTGTCATCCAGAGCCCGATCAAGAAAACTGCGGGCCCTGGGCAGAAGAAAAAAATTGGACCCCGCACAATAACCTCTCCCTTCAAAAAGAGAAGAAAAGAAAAAAAATTGATTGGTTTAATCTGAAAAGTTTTACTGTTCCTGTTCTGAAAAGTTTTATTGTTATCTTCCCCTTTCCAAATACAAATTTTGTTTTAAGTAATCTGAAATAAATGAATATAGTTACATGATGTCAATAAAACAGATAGTTAAACGTTACATAAGAATACTATATCACAGTTACCAACATGAACAGAACGAACCACTTTTTCTGAACAGTAATATTTTTTTAAAATAACTAATCCCCGCAGTTAATTTAGGGTTTTGCAAATTTTTTTCAACGTTAGAATGCAGTTTACAAAATGTAGTTCCTGATTTCCTTACATGATGGTTTGCTGTAACGATTATAGCGAAAATTCCATTAATTGGAAAGAAAAAAATTATTTTACAGAAATGTAAATTTGAATCATTTTCATGTTTTATAATTAAAAAATCTTTTGAAATAATAAATTTAAAAATATTTTTCTCCTTTGTAATTTCATTGTAAAATGTAAGATTTTTGGGGCCCTAAAATCTGTGGGAGCTGGGCTGTTTTCCCTGCTAATAATATGGCTCTGCTGTAATATAGCCAAGGTGTCAAACGGCATTGTGACCACCGTATTCCCTCTGTTCATCTTTTATTATTCCATTATACTTCCCCTGTGTATAATAGTTACGCCACAGCAAGTAACTGTTATTGGCGCCCGAGCCAGTTGCGCCACTGTCTCGGTGATTAAAGCCTCTTGACGTAGTATCAGGGGCGGACAGGCCTTCATATTTTGATGTGGAAAACGTTATTAACTACCAACACCAAAAACAGAAAAGGGACTTTATGGAAAGCGGGAAAGTGAGGCGGAAGGCTTTTTTAGGGCGGCGCAAATTGTATGTGGTCCTGCTGGAATTTGTCCACTTTCATTTGGCCAGTCTGCTACTGTAGCGAAGAAAAATCTAAATCTCTTCTAAACAAGACAACCGATATAGTCCACTGTAAGCTTTTTCGAAAGCTATCAGAATGTATTAATTTTTAGTAAATTTTACTTATATTAGTTAATTTTAAACTCCGTGCTCAAAAAATTCTTATTCTCGGCATCTTTAATGCTGAAATTAAGATAAGTTCATTTCCAACGTTACAACCTGTTTATTTTTTTAGACATTATACATATTATATTCCATTGTATCAGGTAATAGTACTTAAAATGTTCCTACTCAGTGCATTTTTTATCCTTTTCTGATAATAATTCTCAGAAAATTGAAGAATATTTGTATAATGTATGCCATAGTAATATCCTACTCAAGATTTTTATTTTATATGAAAGTGCATTATTATTATTATTATGAATTTGTAATATTGATTAGTACTTTTCTTTGGTACTTCAAAGTAATTTAATGTGAGTAAACATCATCATTTAGTAAAATAATTTTGCTGGTCCCTTTAGAAAAGTTTTCATTGATACATAAATGAGCATGTCTTTCCACTCATTTCTCAGGTCTCAATTTCTGGAGCAGGAAGCGTCAAGCACTGCAGCCAAAATTTTTCTTGATGTCAATTTCTAGTGTCGCCACCAAAACAACGTATAGACTAAGAAATTTTCAATTTCCGTAATAAATACCCTACACCAATTTTGAAAGTTTCGCTTGAGTTCAGAAAGCTAAAATATAGTTTCAGGAAAGTTTTGGTCATTTGCAATTGCTAGTAAATTTAAATTTTTACATTGCTCTTAAAGTGTCAATTACTGCTGCAGCTAATGGTATTTTCTTTATTTATAAATTTAGTTTGTTAAATTGTTCCTTTTTTCAGGTAAAATAAGTATTTCTTTTTCAGTAACGCCTTGAAAAATTTATAGGAAAGATTGATAGAAATGTATAAAAAGGCATTCTAAAATTCGAAATTTGTCGGCATTAATCATACATTCGTATTTTAGGAAGAAAAAGTAGATTTAGGATTGATTTAATAAATTCTCTTGAGAAAAAGTAAGCATTTAAAATGAATTTTTAGAAATGTTGTTTGCTAGAAAATAAGTCCTTCAAAAATCTACAGCTCAATAATGCATATAAAAACAACCAGAAGTTGCATTCATGGTATAAGTAAATTAAAATAAATGAACAAATATCCAGCTTGTTTAAATAAAAGACACCACAAAAAAATATAGGAAAATTTTATTTGAAATTTTAAAAATTTGTTATGCGATCCCTGCATCCGTAAGGATTGGGCGCGCTGCATAAGTCAGCCGCTCTACGACTGTGGCTGTCGTGAAGTAACAGAGGGAAGTCGCAGTACATCAGATTACGAAAAAAATCTGGCAATGGGGAACAGGACTTTCTACCCATATTTTGCACATAATATGCGTTGAAAGTAAATAAGGGATATTTTGGATACCTATAAATGCAATATTACTCAATTATCTTAGATATCTCCAATAAATTTTTTTGCAGATATAAAATTTACTAGAGGATAAAGTCCGTTGTGGAGTCGATTACAACGCGCGCTAGAGAAAGCATTTCCGAAAAATATGTCTACACTCAGTTTAATTAATTTTTGCCCACTTAAAATAAATAACTGCATATTCAATTTTTATTACATAAAGAAATTGGACTTCAGCATACTCTGCTGAAACTTTTTGCATTCGAAATATTTTGTTGCTTGGTGGAAACATGCTCTAATATATCAATGCATCATGCAGAGAAAATCATTTTATATGTGAAAAAAAAGTTAAACTAGGTAATCTAGGAAAACTATTTTAAGCGAATTGGAATTATAATTTTCCCTTCAAAGCCTGATAACCGTGACTTCAATATTACTTGTGACAACTAATTTTGTCACGCAAATGATAAGCTTTTTTTTTGCTATCCCAAACAAAATGGAGCTAAAACTAGAGAAAAATCGTTACGGGTGCATCGTCATCGGGGATAGCGGATTTTCAGATTTTCAAAATGGTGCAGGTTGTTTTCATACATTTTTTAATAATTACGGGACACTTCATGCCGATCGCACAAACGGTGTAGATTTTATAACGTCTTTAGACAATAACTTTAACAAGTTCTTATCGAAGAGTTTTGTTGGAGGCGTTTTCTTTATTTTTTGAAGAAGGTCTATCAGCCCACTGTTTTCGCCGACGGATACTTGAAGGCGAACCTCGTACACACTGAAGTAGAGTTGATGGCACCTGAAAGCGGGAACAGGCAATTCCTTCTAAATATGGAAAGCATTACAATTGAAGCTTTGACGTCATCACTAAATCTTCTTACATGACGTCATCAAAGTTTTACTTTCTCAAAGTATATCTATTTTCAATTTCTGGTGAGGTTCTCACTCATAGAACTTTTTAATGATTCAAGATAAAAAAAAATTAATTTTACGACAAATGGCGATTTTTGATCATCACTAATTGTATAATATGATACAGAAATAGATCACAATCAATTGTTTTGTGTTAGAAAGTTATACTAATTTTTATCATTAATTTAAGATATTTTAAATTATTTGTAACTACCACCAGAAATTTTAAATAGTTTTACTCCTTGAAGATACGACTGTGAACCTCCCCAATGACAGCATAGTGTGTTTCAAAGTGTATTTCAATTCTAAAATAATTTCTTATATATATGTATATATATTAAACAACTTTTCAGATTTTATTTACAATTAGAAAATCGCAAGTTTACCATTAAAAATATATATATATATAAAATTCAGATTTAACTTCTTTTTACAATTGTAAACAATTGTACATTTTATTTCTCTATTAATTGCTTATTGTGTTTTGCTCAAGTATCCACTATTGATTTTATTATTGCACATTACGGATATCACCACATATTCTACTTCCCCTTTCATTTTTATTTTGCAAATGTATTTTTATGTATTTTTTTCCCGCTGCTCAGTTATTAATGATAAATTGCCTTTCTAATATAATTTTTATATGAGCGGAGTTGAGATCCCAGAGTCCAGGCACTCTGGAAAACAATATTCGTAGTTCCCAATGACACCTCTAGAGGTCTACACTTTATTGTGGTAAGGAACTCCCGTAAACCCTCTCTTCGGTTCGTACGAGGTAAGCCTACGGATTGCAGGCACTCCCTTAGAAACCCCTCTGGTTCGGTTCATGAAAGAAGATTTACTGATGACGTCAAAGCTTGAGTTGTTAGGCCTTTTACATCTAGATCATGTTTCAACAGGAGAAAATGCGCGGAGCCACATTAGTCGCATTCACCAAGAGAGCAGTTACCCACGGATTTCTGCAAGCGGGGACAGATGTTCATGCGAAAGTGGTACTGACAGACATCTGAACAAAGTGCATCTGAAGGCGGCACCAGGAGCGGACTGATTGACTTACTGAAATCTTGGTTTTCATGCAGCGCCGCGCCGTAGCATAAAAGCTTTATCTCCAGTGATGAGAAGTAGAAATCATGTAGTTTTTTATCTTGAGGTGGGGGACCAGGAGAGGACAGGCGGAATTTAAAAAATCTTAAACAAATTTGCTGTTTTGAAAAAGTGGTGAGTTATATTCCGTAGAGGTTGGAGACTCTGTTGTAAACCCTTTTAATTAAATCCCTCGGAGAATCAGTTTCATTGTGTCCAACCTCTCCATACACTCGCCCCAGTATGGCGCACTCTACCATGCCATTACATTTGGGATTTTATGAAGTGGTACGGTTTTTGTAAGAGCCCAACAGTCTAGAAAATTGTTGGAAAAAATTGCTTTCGAAATTTTTGCCACGATCTGTCGAAATGACTTCCGGCACACAAAAACCGGGCTATCCACTTTTGTAGGATTGTCTCTGCTATTGTTTCAGCCGATTGATTGATCATAGGAATGGCTTTGACCCAATGTGTGTACCTGCCGATACACGTGTGTATGTACCTAAATTCGCGACTGGAAGGAAGTGGTCTGACAACATCAAGGTGCGCATGCGCAGAACGTTTGTCTGGTATCGAAAATGAACCCAAGAGCGACTCGGTGTGCCTATCTATTTTTGATTTTAGACAACTTTTTTCGAAGGGGACGCAAATCGTGAATACTAATCTAGTGTAAAGTCCACTTAATATTGGTCAAAGTCTCATTTATCTAGTACAAGGGTTGCTTTTTAATTTTCTACAAAAAGTAGTAAGAAAAATATATTTTGGGGAACAAACTGTTTTATTCCTTTTCAAAATATTCGCCTTTAAGATTTATACACTATTCCACCTGTTCAAACCAATTCTTGAAACAGTTTTTCGATTCGTAAGTTTATATCTCGACACATGGTTTTTGGAAGATATCAACAGCTCCTTCAGGTGATGAAAATCGCTGCCCACGCATTTTTGTTTGACATAATGGAACAAGAAAAAGTCGTTAGCCGACAAATCAGGAAAACATAGGCAGTGAGGCATTAATTTGATATTTTTATCCTTCAGATAATCAATTGCTTCATGTACTGTATGGGAGCTGGCGTTATCGTAATGAAGAACGATGAGTCGATTCTTGTTTTTCCAGATTCCGTTGATGATTTTTGGCAAACAAATTTCTGTTTACCATTTAGCGTTACCAGTTTTTCGATCCTCTTCTAAAGGAATGGTTGCGATATGTCCTGTAAAGCCGAAGAAACAAGTAAGTATTTTCTATGAAGTGCTTGGTGAACGAACAACTTTCGTAGATTCGGTTCATCTGGAAACACCCAAACAGTGGATTTTTGTTTAGTTTCCAGCAATTAGGTATATATGCAAGTTTCGTCAGTTGTAATACGGATTTTGCAGTTCTCAATTTGAACTTTTTTAGTATTTTTTACGCCAATTTGCACGAGCCTCTTTTTGAGGCTCTGTCAAATTGTGCGGAATACATTTGGAAGAAATCTTTTTAACAGCCAAATTTTTGTGCAAAGTCGAATATATTGCAGTCTGTGATATGCCAAGGGATGCTTCTATCTTACGATATGTGACATGCGGATCTTCTTCAATTATCTTGCGCATAGCAACGATGTTGTCTGGAATCACTACCGATTTTGGTCGTCCTTCACGATATTCATCGCAGACGTTCACACGACCACGACGAAATTCTGCAAACAAATTATAAACAGTCTTTTCTGGTGCCTCATTACCAAAAGTTTCACGAAGTGATACTCAGCATTCTTGTCGAGTGAGGCCTTTCTTAAAATCATAGAAGATCATCAAACGGAAACCTTCACGCTTTATTTCCATTTCCCCCCCTCACTGGCTTCTTTAGAACACTCGTGTAAACAAAATACACAGGCAATTTCTATAATGCCACTGATTCCAAGATTAAAAAATCTGATGTGTCCAACACATGATTTCCTTGCACGTCCATTAGATCAAAAATATTTTCGACGCACTTCCTCTAAATTTATTTGTTTGAAAGAGATAAAATATCAATAATAGTAAGGTTTAGCGATTTCCAGCCAAATAGTTCGATATCGCCAAGCTGAGTTCAATTTGAAAGATTTCCTTCTGACACTTTATTTGGCGATATTTCACCAAAAGTCGACAAACTTGAGATAGTCTGCGAGATTTTGGGGATAGCCAAAGTAGTCATTGACCACAGACTTTCAATGAATTGAATGCATCCATACACCTCAATGTATTCAAAGTCATTTGGCTCACCCTGTAAATAAATTCTCAGTCGATTGCTGTCAAAAAAGATATTGAAAACAGTTAGATATTACAATAGTTCTAAATACAAAAGTTAAAAAATCTACGGGTTAGTTTTAGAGTTATACAAGATACGACATAATTTTTAGCGCCAAATTTGGCGATATTTCGGCGAAACTCGTCAATATCGACGACATTTGGCGAGATTTTAAGCATGAACCAAACAATGACAGATTATCGCCAAATTTGGCGATATTTCGCCAAAACTCGCCAAGAACGATGACAAATGGCGATACTTTGGGCATGGACCAAATGACTGGCTATCGCCAAATTTGGCGATATTTCGCCAAAACTCGCCAAGGTCGAGGACAGACGGCGAGATTTTCGGCATGTACCAAACAATGACTATCTACAGTAGTATTATATTGAAGATGTCCATAGACATTAAAGTACTGAAATTCTTTCCGGTGGTCCTGTAAATTGGGTAGATTGGAACCAAAAATCGAGATGCACAACTAGATGTTACAACATTCTTATATATGAAATTTCATAATAGTTTTTGAGATTTGAGAGTTAAATATGCACACACGTACACCAAAAGTCGCCAAGCTTGGCGAATTTTGGCATAGTTCTTGAGGGAGGCACGTGACCGTGGTCGGACCATTACCTAACTTATGTGGTAGGACGGTATTGTGCTTGAAATGGATGAATGCCCCTAAAATTGCCATTGACCGTAATGTATTGGAAATCTTTTGAGTGTTCCTGTAGCAGAACTATAAATGATAAAGACACTTTTTTTAATGGAGAAATTCATTTTCTAACTCTTTACAGCATATATCACTTCTGAGTCGTTTGAAATAGCCCAATACCTCTAAAAAACGCTTTGATGAATTTCGGCCCTTAGAGCGTAATGTATTTCGAATCTTTTGGGCAGTCCTGTAGATAAACTATTCAGTCGAATGGAACCGAAAGGGGAGGTGCACAACTAGATGTTACAACAATCCTAAATATAAAGTTTCAACATTGTACGCCTAACAGTTTTTGAGATATGCGAGTTTAATGAATTTCGGCCCATTGAGCGTAATGTATTTCGAATGTTTTGGGCAGTCCTGTAGATAAACTATCCAGTCGAATGGAACCAAAAGGGGAGGTGCACTACTAGATGTTACATCTATCCAAAATATGAAGTTTCGACATTCTACGCCTAATAGCTTTTGAGTTAGGCGAGTTTAATGAATTTCGGCCCATAGAGCGTAATGTATTTCGAATCTTTTGGGCGGTCCTGTACATAAACTATCCATTCGATTGCCACCAAAAGGGGAGGTGCACAACTAGATCATAGAACAATCCTAAATATCAAATCTCAACATTTTACGACCAATAGTTTTTGAGATATGCGAGTTACATACATACGTACGTACGTACAGACGGCATGGAAAAACTGGCCACAGTAGACTCGCCGCTGGTCAAAATGAGTTGCAGACGCGTTAATATGATCGTGCATGCTAGCCTACGATGAGATGCATCGAAAAAAATTTTAAAATTAAATTTAGAGGTAGTCAAAATCGGTTTTTTTGTCGAAATTTGGCCCCCAAAATTTTTCGGGATCACATTACTTCCTTATACTACGTACAAGGAAGTAAAAATGTGAATTTTACGAATTTCTTGACGACAAGTTTCAGTAGCACCTCCTATTGGTTGTTTGTAAAAACATAAACGGCAGTCTACGTATAAATATATCTTTCTCGGGGGGGGGGCGCGCCTCTTTGGCCTCCCCCTGGATCCGCCTTTGACACGGGGTAGTAATGTACAGCCACTGCATTTCTGTATATTACTAAACCCTGACTTGAGCAAGGCCGTTTGTAATCTTGACTGCACCCCCAGTTTAAACAAGCTCCTCATTCGCACCCCTTGTCCAAGATCCACTGCTCCCTCCACCCAGCAAGTGAAAGTGTTCTTAGTTACAGCCCTGGTTAAAAGTGGAACCAAATACAGATGAAATGGCAACACATAAGTTGAGAACAACCTGCTATATTCTAGTTTCATGAGGAAAATTTTTAACTGGAAAAAAAACAATGTTGAGATGGAATTACGTAATTTTTTTCCTACAGGTGCCCAGAACATGTGCCTTTCATTATATTTATTCTTATTTCTAAACTCGGAATCCTTTTTCATCACCAAATCAGATCTTTTTTTTCAAATTAATTGAAAATTTTAAAACCAGCATTTTTTCTTGGTGTCACTCTCTCTGCTGGTGTCACCCTGTGCGGTCCACACAGCCCCCTACGCGAAGCCACTGATTTGGTCTACTGTTATACCTGACACTAGAAATTGTGATTCTACCTGGAAATGGAGGAACACGGAGAGCGACTCGAGCAACCTCCGTCATGTCTGCTTTAGTACAAGAAAAGTGGTTAATTTGGTTTTTTTTTTTCACCTTATAAGAAAATCTCTTCCAATGGTATACAAGCCGTCGCCCGGACTGCCGGAACTGCTAGTTTCGCAGCATTATGACTTTCGTAGAAAGCTTCATCATTCCTAACAAAGTGATTCGAAATTGTTGCGGAGGATTCTTGCGTACGTCCTGCTGCGACTTTTGTCAACATTCTTCACCGAGACGGGTCACCACTCTTTGGCGTCTAAGTGTAACACAAGAGTTCCTGCACACCAAACATTAAGCTGTAGACATACTTTAGTAAACAGAATAAAATTTTATTCCTTATTGAACATTCTTGTTAGTAGAACGAAACTTAACACAACAATCTTGAACAAGTTCTTATGGAAGAGTTTTATTCGAGCCGTTTCCTTTGTTTTTTGAAGAAGGTCTAGTAGTCCACTGCTTTCACCGACGGATACTTGTCGACTAAGACGAATCCCGTACACACTGGAGTAGTAGAGTCGATGATACCTGTAGGTAGGAACAGGAGACAAAGGGGCGGATCTACAGTAACTACGTTCGTCCAAAAGTGCTGCTGACGGACATCTGGGGGTCAAATCTCGCACTATCGGTTAACCGAGGGTTCGGTTACGTGAAGTCACATGGAACTCATCTGATTATCATCCTCCAATCAAATGTCCCGGCAGTGTTCCGGTGGCGTCAATCTGAGGTCACGCAACCGAACCTTCGGTTAACCACCTGTGCGAGATTCAGGCCCCTGAAAGCGACACCAGAAGATGATAGACGAAACTGCAACCGCCTTCAGTTCTGCAGTGCAAGTTCGTGATTGTAAACGCGTAACTAGAGCAGTCTTCAGGATTTTCAATCAACTTAGGTCTTGCTTCAAAACCGCATGACTCCAACCGTGCATTACAATTCCTTGTAAGAATTCCGTAGGATTTGCCTTTTTTAGTGTTAGTGTCGACAGACACGTAACAAGTTTTTTTTGGCGTGTGTTTTTCAGCTTTTTCTTCAAATATTACTCTGAAATGTGTCGTAGCATTTTAGATTTTCTCTGAGTTTTATGTGCCAAAGCTGTCCACATAGTTTTAGGTTTCGTGTCAGGATTTCATTGTGCATTTTTTACACGCTTAAATCTATTGATTAAAACTAACACTCATTTATTGATTAAATTTCTTATCGGCCGATTTAAATCCTTTTACGCCAAAAAATACTCATTCAAGACAATAATTTGTGAATGCCTCAATTCGCCCCAGCACTCCCCATCCGCTATATTCTATTTAACTCATTTTCCGCAAAAATCTTGTCTACTTGAGTATTCTGTCTGTCTCTTCTCCCCCACGAACCATATCCTATTACCGTCACGTGACCCACGCTGTTCAACGGCTAACGGTTCATAGTCGGGCATAGTTGTGTGTGTATTCGCTGTTGATAATTTTATGTTATATCTGAATACCAAATGCATCTTTTTCATATTCAGAGTTGTGAAATAAATTCAGCCTAGATATGGAGGAGATGCTTTAGGTAAAGATTTCGCTTTAATGACATAGTTTCTTGCGATTGGATTATAAAAAGCTGTTGTAAAACAAATGAAGTTATCATATTTCCACCCAAAGTGAGTAAGTAGTATTTTACCTTTTTCATGTCAATAAATTGGGTTGCTTCTTTAATTAAATCTCACAGCTGGTTTAACCATGATTGCATTTCTGTATTCTGACTGTACTGTGAATTCGTTTTATAACGAGAGACTATAGTGAAATTATATTCTATTTATTAAAAAAATACTTTTTTATAGTGTATTAAGATATATGTAATGTATTTGCCTTGATTTAAAATTTATTTTCTCGGGCTTATAATAATAGATTACAGCTCTGATAATAAAAAATGAAGAAAACGAATCATTCAATATATTAATCAAAAACAATAAATTTTAATAAAATACCCTTTTTCTAGCTTAAAATAATAATCTTAATTGAGTACAGATGTGTTAATTAAAAAAGGGCTTATTTTGCAAAAACGCTCATTCTATAGCTTAAATAATAATCATAATTGAGTACAGTTATATTAATCAAAAACAGACAGACACTCCTCATTTTTTATTATTATTTAGCCTAAATGGAGCTGTTGTATAATGCTCAAAAATTGAGAATTTTTCGCTCCATTGATTTTTGTCGAAGAATTGAGCAAATTTTACTCAATCGGGAGAATGGCTGTTTGAAGTCAAAAATTGAGTAAACATATACTCCGTTTGATTATTATTTTACTCAATAGATTTAAGCGTGTATGTCAACATAAAAAAAAACCTTAACTTAGTTAGGGAATAGTTAATTATGGAGCAACTCACTTTATTGGAAAATGTACAGGTGATTCAAAACTCTAGCAAAATATTTAGGGGGTAATAGAAACCTCATGTGAAGCAGAAATCAACATAGAAAAACCTAATCTGCCAACTGTTTTCCCACTTTCACGGATAGATGCCAACCTTTACAGAATATAATTAACCACTTTTTGTTAACAGTAATTTACGGTTTAGAAAACATCAAAGCTTGAGGAACAAGCTACTAACCATCAAAATATTATTAACTTGGAGTCTGAAATCACAAATTTAGATACGTAAGATTAATAATATTCTTCCGTCAATGGTACAGAATTTTGTCTACACATTTTGTGTCTACGTCGACAAATTTTGTAGATATGAATTGTCACGGTGAAGATCTTTTCAAATGTGTTTGACAACTAACGTGAAAGGGGGGGGGGCGTTAATAAAATATTGAAAGTCGCACAAGGTTTGGAATTTTTGATAATTGATCGTTAAATTTGGTGCCAAAACGCGACAATTTATCATAGATATATTCCGAGTATAGTTAGAAATGCTTGGCCAATATTACTAAAACTATTTTAGTAGGCGATTTCAATTCCATAGAAGTGTTTTATAGAACAGAGAACACAAATACGGTACACTCATAGGTTATGATACACTTTCCAAATGGTATTTATAAAGATGAAGTATAGTTTGACTATGCCTGGCGAAAATTGTCAAATAGTTTTGGTAGGCGATTTAATATAGATTTCTATTCCGAAGAAGTGTTTTATGGAACAAGGAAGGAAAACACGGTGCATTTATGATTTATTATGCCCATTCCAAAATGGTGAAGTATAGTTGGAATATGCCTGGAGAAGATTGTAAAACAGTTTCAGTAGGCGATTTTAAGATAGATTTCGATTCCAAAGATGTGTTTTATGGTACAAGAAAGTGTTCATTCCTATTTTAAAGCCCCTACTCTTGCCAACCTAAGAAATCGCCGTACTTTGGCGAGCTTTGCAGTCATGGGTCTCTGGGTAATATGCACTAGTACAACTCTCCCAAAAGAACTAGATGAAAACTAAATCGAATAAATTAGCGATAAACGTACCAGTTAAGAAAAGAATTTAAAGACACTTAATTATTAAAACTACATTAATTGGCAACCCAAAATAAATAGATAAATAATGGAATTCTGCATTTACATGTTGTTCCAAATCGCCATTTAAAATCTAAATTACAGTTGCCACAAAAATACAAAATATCGTCTGCATATGTTTAACTGTCGCCACCTTGATAATTGCATATGTTTATTTATTGCCACCATGGCGAGAGTCGGGGCTTTAAAGTAGGAATGAACCAAAGAAAGACAAACACGACACACTCATGGATTATGATCCACAATTGAAACAATATTTAAAACGGTTTAGTTGGAATGTACTTGGCGAAGATTGTAAATTAATTTTAGTAGACAATTTTAAGATAGATTTCGATTCTAAAGATGGGATTTATGAAAGAAGGAAGAAATATACTGCCACTCATGAATAATGATGCACTTTCCAACTTAACGGAATAAGGAAAAAATAGGGACAACGCAAAAATTATGATGCGCTCTTAATATATAGCACTTTTGTGCGTATTTAAAATCTAAAAGTTTTTCAGATTTACTTCCTTTTTTTTGTATTATTGCATTTTATATGTCGGTCCAACGGAAAATATCATTAGCAGATAAAAATAATTTATTTTTCAAATGCTATATCTCTTGCTGAGAACTCTTTAAAATACTTTAATAGGTAATAGAAGAGCTCATGCATAGCACAAATCAACATAGAAACCCTGGTCTATCTTCAACTGTTTTCTCGCTCTCACGGATAGAATAAAAAAATTAAAAATCTTGGTAAATCCCTCACTTCTAAAGTTTCTAAACATGCTAGTCAAAAAGTAACCCCATATTTTGAAAGCCTAGAAAAAAAATCCTATAAAATGACATACATTGTATTACAATGAAAACAGTGGGAAAATGCAAAATGAAATACTTGCTAACATTTTTAAATGTTGCTTCTTTAAGTGCCGTTTAATATAAAATCCGTAAAATTTACTGAAATTTGGCATTATTAAAATAATGCCAAAAATTTAATGTAAAATAAAACTGTAAAAATTGTGGTGGGAAATCTCCCGAAGAAATGAGGAGGGTTGGTAGCTATGCTACAGCTCTCTAAATTTGTAGTTTCTTGAAAAAAAGACTCCGTCCACTCGAATCATGCGTACGCCTAGTTCTGCTGTTTCTGAATTTATTTGTTTCTGATTTTAAATCACAAAAAATATTTGTTTTGGAACTTAGCTGGAACTTCTAGAGCAAACAATTTTGGTATTAAAGAACACATGGAACACAAATCGGTTCAAATGTTCGAATTTTCAGATTTTCAATTGACAACTTACGTTTAAAATAAGGCCAAAAATTTCATGTTTAATGTAAAATAAAACTGTTCAAAAATTGTTGAGGAAAATGTCCCGAAAAAAAAAAACGGGAACGTTGGCAGCTCTGCTATAAGTATTTTTTCATGATTTGGTACACTTTTCTAAAAATCTGTTTCAGGTAAATAGTTGAAACTTTCCAAAATTGTTTAACTATATTGTTTCTTTAAAGATACCCATCATTATAGATCTGAGTGAAAAAATTTTGAAAATAATAATTTTTTTTCTTAATATTTAGGAGTTTTAAAGATTAAGAGTAAAATTCTTTTAATTTTATTTTTTTATTTAAATTGAAAATTGTTCTCAGATACTATGTTCTCTAACACCAACTACTAAGGTGATAAACTAAATACTAGTTTTTTACTATAAAAGTGTACCAAACTGGCATACTATTCACAAAATTTCATATAGATATGTAAAAAGTTAATTAGCTCTTCAAAACTAATTTAAGAATGAAAATAATTATTTGTATTTAGTATATAGTCTATAAATTTTGCATATACAGTGGAAAAAAATTTCAAGACTTTCTCAATTTTGAAATAAAATGCATCATGTTACAGCTTTTGCAAAAACTCACTCTTTTTTAGTCATGGAGGTGTTCTAACTGTCCTTAAAACCCCAAAACCAATGAATTCAGCAACTCCAGAACTTCGAAAACTGACTTGGGACTTGTGTATGGTTCGAGTGGGCGGAGCCATATTTTTCTAGAAATGTAGAGTAACTGGAAAAAAAAAAACCCTAGAAAACGAGAAATTTAGTGATATGTATCCAAAATTGGGCAAAATACATCGAAAATGTATTTTCGACACAAGATACAAAATACATTGATTGAAGCACACCAAAATACAAAATACCTCTTGAATTAAAAAATGCAATTACTAAATACACGCATTTTAAAAATACACACAAAATATAAAATACGTTTGCATTTTTAAAAGTATTTGAATTGAGAAGAAGATCAAATTTCCCCCGAAGATCCCAGTTTATTTTGTTGAAATAAATTTTAACGAAAATAACAAGGAAAAGGTGCATTTTTTTTTTTTTTTTTTTTTTTTTTTTTTTAACGATACCTTTAAAAATGTTACTGAGAAATATTCCTAGACCACACATATTGTTTTGAATAGGAATGTGAAAGGCTTTTCTTAACAGTTCATGATAATTAAATTTAAAGATCGCAAGAGATCATAACACTTCTTCAGTTACAATACCATGTCTAATCAGGTGCATATCAAGAGAGGGGAAAAGTGAATATCACCAATTTTATTATTTTCATTTGCCCATGCTGTCTGAACAATCTGTGGTGATACAATTAACTCATGTCAGAATACAAATGTATTTTTTGTATTTTAAAAGCACAAAATACATTGAAAATGTATTTTAAAATATATTCTCAAAATGAATACAAGATACAAATGTATTTTGAAAATGTATTTCAAATAGAGGTATTTGTGATACTGCCCAACTCTGGCTACTGCCTAGGTAATATATATATAATTGAAATTATTATACAACTTTTATTTCAATGAATTTTATTTTACATTTACACTTCGTTCTGTAAAATAAATTGTATTCCTATACAAAGTACCTTAAACGAAAAATAATTTAAAATATTGCCCCCGAAATTTCGACTCTTCTATTTCGACTTATACTTTAACCTTCAAACAACTGATGCATGATGACAGTTACGTAGCACGAAAACAAAACAAAACAAAGAAAAATAAATAAAAGAAAAAAAAACCGGGATATGAGTTTGATTTTATTATAAGCTTTTCTCGAAAGCGGCTTTTAAGAAGGAAAAACAAATACAAATGAATGAATAAAATAACACATGCTTCAAAAGTCAAGAATTATGCTAATGCAAGTAAATTCCGGACGAAAAAATAAAAAGCGAATATTGAAAATATTTGAGATGCGGATGATACAATACATTATTCAAGAGTTTGAAATGGAATTCCTTAAAACTTTTGAATTTAAACGATAAAATGAATAAAAGTTATACAAGAATAAAATTTTGAGCATTTACCTTTTCTTCCCCTTTTATTAAAAAGAATATAAATAAACTGGTTTTCGAATACAGTTAAGTCAATATCTCTAAACATAAAGTTTTATTTTATTATTTTTTCCCATAATATCAAATTTTAACCGTGGAGAGTGTTTGTATCAAGGTTTAGAAAACACTGGCCACAGTATTTTTAAAAGTCAGAGCAATATTGTCAACATTAATGCAAAAACCATATGTATAATATCGATTTTACATTTCTTGATATTTAAATTTTGATTTTAAATGATCGAAAATGAAATCATTTGAAATGAAACATACATAGGTGAAATATGGGCTAAATTTCTAATAAATAGTCAGTGTGCTCCTGGAAGTAAAAGTAAATGCATAAATTCGCAAAACTTCTTCAGAATTCGCAAAACTTCGTCGCATTTACTTCTTTGGAATTCGATAACTGCCGCTATTTTCTCCAAACCTATCTGGCGGTCATCATCAGCGGATGGCTTCTTCCAAATAGACACCGACCAACTTCTTCCTGAGTGGTCAGCGACAGCATTTCAGACGTTGGCTCAAAGACAGTCACTGTAATGATCGTCAATTCCTGCGTCTAGCTTCTGGGAGTCGGAATTGTTTCTGAATGATATATTTTGATGTCACAGGATCGATACCATTAGGCAGTTTTTGTCAATAGACACACTGTTGCTGCTTAGCTACTTTCGTGAAGGCGCGGAGTTCTTGCGCACTGGTAGCTTAAGGATTCCAGAGCCAGTGCGCTTCTGATTGTGTCTTTTAAAAGACACTGGTTTCAACACCAGTCAACTATCATATCCTTTCGTCTATTAAACCAGCCAGTCTGTCTAACCACCAGCATCTGTGAAGATCTTGATTTTAAAAGTCTGATCCTTCAAAAAGTTGCAAATCTAATATAAGAAATAGAAATGTCATAAAATCTCTTTACAAATACTAATTTTTATGATTAGTAGCATAAACAAGAATTAAAACGTCTAAATATTTCTGTACTGCATTTAGCTTCCCTCTATTTACTTCAACGAAGTGGGGTTTCAGGTCATTGTCTGAACTGTGGTTGAAAGCTTTTGTACATTACACCGAGAGAATTAATATTTGCAGGTTAGATACTTTTCTGCTTTACTAAACGCACCAATTATTTCCTCTCCCAGAAAGCGACTCAGCAGAGATATGCCTGAATTTGACATTTCGGTTGTTTACGAATTCTAATTACAAGAATATCCAGCTTAATTAAACTTATCCCAATCCAACGGAGTAAGTATCTTATTAAATCAGAACATTTTAAAGCGAAACCCTGAGTCATACACTGTAAACATAAATGAGAAGATTTCGATGATGATTTTAGATGGAGATTAAATTAATTACATTTTAGATACGCAGCATCTTTTTTGAATACTTTAAAAATATTACTTCTTTATAATTTGCAAAAAATTTAGAAATGAAGTATAGTTTTTATTTGTTTGGGGTAAAGATTATGAAACGAGATATTGTAAATGGAAAACTTTATCAACATATATTCCATTTTAACAGAAAATCAAAGGAGAATTTTGGAAAACAAATCTAGTTTATTACAAGTTATCGTAAGATTTACCACCACAATTTCTGAAGAGTTCTATTTTATATTATAAATTTGGATAGTCTTTTGAACATGTTAAGCAGGCAACATCAGCATTGTCTTCCATTAAGATCAGAGTGCAGCTACGCATAGCCTTATACTTAGAGGTCTGTGGGGCCGCCGAGGTTTATTTCGGCGAGCCGTGAATAACGCGGATGTTACACCGCGGCGTACAGTCGGCTTCAAAGCTTTTTTAAGAATTGTACCTAAACATTCAAATGCTTATTTTTTTTTGGATATTTCTTAACGCTAGTTCCCTGTAAAGATACAATTTAAATTTTTTGAGTCAACGGCGTAATTCAACTTCTTTGAAAACTGTTTAAACATTGCATTATACCTTAAAAGAACATTATAAGGTTTGAAATGGTTCACGAGAAGGTTTTTGGTGGACAAACAAAAAAAAACCGCTAAAAAGCAAATAATTTATCAATCGTATATTGATAAATAAATGTTGTTGTTGTGAACATGTATATCGGATTTGTGTGCTTGGCTCGAAGTCCGCTTATAAGTCCTCGTCATAAGGACAATGCAAGGGGGGGGTGCCCTCCTTGGGGATCTTTCTAAGGGGTCCTAACCCGCATTTACGCCAAGTTTTGGAGAAAAACACGGAAAACTCCGAACGGTTAGGTCGACGGACGCGTGATGGGACCCGAACCTGGAACCTTCACACTTCGCCCGTCCAACATTTCCAGTAACATAATCACTGTGTGATGGTGAGGCTAACTAAATGTATCGTGAATGTGTATATAAAAAAATAAACCTATCCGATTTTTATAAAATCTATTTTTTCAGTTTTGCTGTAGAAATATTTTAAAAGTGTACCACAACGACAAGCTCATACTCTGGAGCTCCATCGGTGGCCGAGCACATAGCCCTCTGAACTGGGAGACGGATGGTGCTTGGTTCAAAACAAGGTAGCGTCCACCAGCCTAACCGTTCGTGGTTTTTACTACGAAACTTAGGGTAGATACAGAATAGGACCCCTTTACCCCTTGCCTGTTAAATTTTTGGGGGTTGGAGGGTCAAAAAATGTAATTTTTTTTAATGCGCAATTTAATGTAGATGCATTTTAAAAACATAATAATAACACTATTCTCATATAAGATTTCCTGAATCGTGTATAGCTCTTCCTTCTAGTGGACAGAAAAGTAAATAAAGGAGTGTTTGAAAGCAAAACGAAATAATTGGCGAAAGATTACGTGAAAAATAAAAATTTCCTACTGCCCGAGCTGCACTTGGGATAATCCGGTAAGAGGTTAAAAAGACCCCATGGAGGGACCCCACTAAAGATGAGTTCGGGTTCATTTTTTTAAAGCCGAGCCCGAGGGTTTTTTGCGCCCGCCCGAGCGATATTATTCAAGTCGGAACCCGAGCCGAGCCCGAAATTTCAGCTAATAGATAAATAAAAGTTAATTACTTCGTTGACAGAATATCATACATTTTTACGTTTGTGCAAATTAAAGGCAAATATAATCGAGCCCGTCCGACCCGAACACAATCGTAATCTCTACACTCCACCCCTCGGCCTACAGCCCACTTATAGCTAATTAATTGGCCGTAATCGCACAACATCATACTTAAAACTAATATTCATAAAAATTGTCTTCATTCTAGTCTTAAATATATCTCATTTTAGCACCAGTTTATGGGTATGTGTGTGTGTACGCATAGACCCATTTTCACTACGCACATTTTCAAATATTTTCCAACGCCATGGCGCGCCACCGTCCGGTTTCTGAGGTCGTTATCCGCCGCCGCGAATTTCCCTGCGGCGCAGTGCGAGTTGCACTTTCGCTCTTCCCGTTTTTGTACTACCACATACGGCTGAAGGATTAATGAACTGTTATTCAAAGTAATGCAACGTAATTTATTTACTGACCACTTATGAAATCTAATATATATCACTAGAATATTACATGACAGCACTAGCTCAAACACTATGGTTATCGAGTATGTAGCCAGAAGGTGGATCACGAAGGCCATTCCCGTCCACGAAATTTGGAGTTTTGTGAGTTGGCTGTCAATAACGAATTTTTATTGTGAAAATTCCCTTCCTGTGGACAAACAAGCCCAGGAAGTTGTTTTCGGACTACGTGCCGAATGGTTATAAATTAATGGTTATAAATAGCATTCTTCTCTTGATTGGAACGATCGTCTCATATTTTAGTTTACTATACATATTAAATTAATAATATAAAACTGAATACATATTTGTGAAAATGAAACTTCTACACATATTTTCTGCAACTATTTTCTGAAAAAACAAATATGTGATACCTTCTATTATTAATTGGGAAACTAAAAATATTATATCTACATATCATTATTTTTCTTGTATCTTTCGAAAACAACCCTAGTTTGGTCCAAAATTTTGAAGTAAATGAGGATTACGTTTGTAATCATAAAGAAGGTCCAGTTTTCGTATTAAAACCAATTATTAATCTTTTATGACGGTTTCCTTTCTTGTAATTTTTCAACCTTGGACTTTACATTTTGAGCCGACTAGCTTCATGTCCATACTTTGCACTGGTGAAAGCAAATATTTTTAACACGTGTATAATTACAATCAATTCCAATGATGCCTAAACAACCAAAATTATTCGAGACTTGACGCAATACATTTTTGAAGAAAATGTATTGTGTCAAGGATGCAGTCTTCGAAAAGTTTAGGTCAATCCTGATTTCTCGGACTAATTTGCAGGAAAATGAACTTAGATACCAGAAATTTTTCAGAAATTTACACTGTACAGATTTTTATCGTATATGACGCAAAAATTTACTGAAGTTCAACACAAAAATGATATAGTACAAAAAAAACAAAAAAAAAAAACACATATAGCATTAAAAACTTTAATCACACTTTTACGAGAAAAACTGTCATGGGAACATTACAAAAATGGTGATACGAAAAAGTGTGCCCACCTTGTAACAAAAATGTATATGCGGCATAAACTTTCGACGATGGCAATTAATGGTCAGACAGAAATAAATTGGGAAGGTCAGACAAAAAGCTATTCGAACTCATGTAACAGCTTTGCAGAAGGACTTCAGCAGCAACTCCTCTCCCAAGGTATTTTTAAACATGCTCTATCAGACTCAAGTCGATTGAACTAGCCATTTCGTGCGATCTATGAGCTTGAAAAAAATCTTCAACAAGAGCAACTAGTAAAACAAGTACCATTTTATGTGTATTTTTTTCACAAAGTTTTTATTTATTTTATCGTTTGACGCCATTATTTTGAGTGTTTTTTCCGAAGAGCAACTAGGTCAGACTGCACATTACATCCATTACAACCACGGGCGTTGCCAAGTTGGGTGGGGGTTAGGGGGGTCTTAACCCCCCTCCCCCATGAGGAATATTTGCCATACAAAATTTATATTCTTCACTCCCTTATCACACATATGTATGCATATATGTGAGTTGCAGTAGTCGTAACCCCTCCCCATGAAAAATTTCTGGCTACGCCACTGATTACAACCCTACTAGCAATTTTGCTCGGGCCATCATCGGCCGGCCACGTGGCCGATGGTAACCCCAGCAAAACTGCAAGTAGGGAACAGTAGCAGCATGTAGAAGATGTTACGACACATTGATATGTTACCTGCCGTTGCTTTCTATACTACTCATTTAATTTGCTTCTGTGTTTCTATTTTTGCTGAAACTTAAGCGAATCCCCAGACTTTGAACATTGGTAGGAATACTCGGAGAAAATGTTCTATTGTTTTTTCCGAGAAAAATTGAAGCTAAAATAACTTTCGCATTGAAATGAAATTAGCAGATTTGACTGTTTACCGTCATCTGTTTCACAGAAACAAGCACTTTATTTTTCTAGAAAATAAAGCGAGAAATGAGGAAAATAGAATGCTTCTTTTAGCACTAAAGAAGCATATGTCACATCACTTATAGGCTTGCTCCAGTTTAGGTATGCAATTGTTCTTCCACCTGTTCCTCCTCTACGGGTTTGTCTGGTTTGGCTCGTGGAACACACAATAAAGACCATTGCACAACTACCAATTCTTCCGAAAGATTTGCCACCAATTTTGTAGCAGTTTTATTTTAAATTACAAATTCGGACATTCAAGTCCGATTCTTAAGGAAAAGTTGGCGATGAAAATTCCTCGATGTCGGAAGAGTTAGCAGTAATGCCATTTCTCTATAGGAATACATTTTTACTGCAGCTACGAAAGAACACTGTCTTCCATATGAAACGCTGAACAATCGATACAACTTCCGACGTCGATATTCAGGATTTGCGTAAGCGACAATGACAACTTAAAATAAATGTCTATTTAAAATGGTGCTTTACCTTTAAGAGCTTCCGATATTCCCGTAAGAGGAGCATCATTATGCTGAATTATTTATCGCATGCAGTGCTTATAGATGTCGACGTTGATTACCCGTTTCCGTAATTACGTCCGTAATTAAGACTCATACGCAATTCCCGCGCAGAATTAAGGAGTTTCTGTTTTGAATTCCGAGAATGAATATTTTAATTAAAACCGTTCACTTTTTTAAATTATTTATTTCTTTCCTGAAAAGGAAGGAGAATTTGATAAAATATATTAATATCTGTTAATTATGCATTTTAGGATAAAAAAAAGAAAGTATACATATATAAAGAAAGCTTTAAATTGATAGATGTATTACATTATTTTTCTCTTTTGAAATGAGGAAGACATTAAATTCTGAGGACTATTCTACTTCTTTTAAAAGTGATTGTTTGCTCTCGCTAAAAAAACTTTCTGACCACGTATTCTATAAAGCATAGTTATACTAACTTTTCCATTATGTAATTCTGTATACATGTAAGTGTAATCAATTTGAAAGATACGCATTTTTGGTGCAAATTTTTTTACATCGTAAAATTAAGCTTTTGGGAAATATTTACACTAAAAGCAAATAGCAATAAACAAGAATATTTTATCAACATAATTTATTCAACATACAAACCCATTCTTATAGAACAGCGAAGTTTAAAAGGTATTTACTTATTAAAATTATAGTATATACGACCATTTAATTATTGCATCGCTTCATAAACAAGATCCTAACATGTAAAAAAAAGTGTATTGCTCTAAAACTATACTTTGAATATAAAATTAGTGTTTAAACATAATTTTTAATTTTCAAAATAACTGTGTGGACTCTTCTATGATACGATATGAAAATTGCCAAAATTGAAACGAAAGTCATAAAAAAATTGTTTGTGCCTCAGAGGGTGATAAAACGTGGCGAAGTGCTTAAGTTTTAGCAAAAATTTTCGTAAGTCGATGATTATGCATTTGTATGATGCACTGCGAAAGGAAGGTAAACCAAACTATGTCGGAAAAGTCACGTTCTGTGTGTTTTCAAATCCATAAACTTTTGCGTTTTCTGCTTTTTATTATAGTTTGGGTGCAGAGTTGATGGTTGAATTGGAAATAAAAAGAATAGCTTCGCACTTTCTTATGTAAATATGGTCATAAAACTGATTTATTAGAATTTTAGATTTAATAGTGGATAGTTGCAAGCTAACGACGTACAAACATTATTTGCGTGTCCACAGCTAAAACAATGTAAACAAACGCGATGTAAAGTTTTGCGCCCCATTTAATTACGGGCACTCAAAATTTAAATTAAAAGTAAACGTCTTAAATGTATGTAGAATTTATTTTAAAATTTGACCTATCCATTTCTTAACATCTGAACTGGAATTAGTTTTTTTTTTCCAGCAGCATACGACGAAAATATTGAGAATAAAAAAAATCTTAAGAAAGGGAAATCTAGAAAATTCATGCGAGAAAAAATTGAAATCTAAAAAAAATCGCTGAAGTAACTTGTTGATCCTCTGATATTTACAGTACACTTTCTAGATTGGGTTAAGAAAAAATTATCAAAAATATTTTTACTGTTTTAACTGTAACTTTTTTCCTCAAAAAATAATAATAATAATAATAATAATATGAACGTATATCTTTTGTTTTAAAGGCTATTTATAGTATTTCCGAGGTAATCAACAATCTAAACTTTAGAAGGCGGACACATTTTAATAATACTATACAGCATTCGTACTGTAAAAACAGTTCAAAATATCTATGTTTTATTTTTTAATAGGTTGTGATTAATACCCAGTTTGATAGTAGTTTGCAAATAAGCAAAGCGATATATTATATCTTTTAGGGAAAATGTAAATTTAAATCACAATTAACCGGCTGATCTTACTTATGACATTTTCAAGGCCTTTTGATGCATACAGTAAGAATGCAATTTGCTATTCTATAAATCAGAAATTACTGTTTACAAAAAGTGGTCAGTTATATTCCGAAAATGCGTGCCAGTTATGAGATATTCTTATTTACCTGCGCACAGAGTTGGGCAAAATGCATCGACAATGTATTTTCGATACAAAATACATTGATTCAAACACAATAAAATGCAAAATACAAAATATTTCTTGAATTGAAAAAATGCAAATTACAAAAAACATGTATTTTCAAAATACGCACAAAATACATGTAAAATTTTTTAAGTATTTCAATTGAGAAGAAGCCAAATTTTCCATCGTAGATCCCAATTTATTTTAACAAAAAGCAATCTTAATAGTTGTGTTAAGGAAAAAGTGCTATTTGTTTTTTAAAAGGATACATTTCAAATTTTTACCTCTATTAACAATAAGATACGAAACAGACCATTTCTGAAAAATTGCATTAATACACAAAACGCAATCAAAACTAAATAAATGTCTACATGGGAACAATGAATACAAGTTTGTTTTAAAATTGTTTATAAAAACTTTATTTCCAAAATTCACAATGCGTAAAATAAACCTCCATATATAATATTTATTATTTATTGATTTCAGCTGAAGGTTTGAGCATAACTACCCAGCTAAATCACAACCTACTTAATCATTCAAGTTTTGTCTTTAAGTGAGTTTTAAATTTTACCGTAGATTTCAATGTTTTGCATGTTATCTAGTTTTCAATTTCCATAACTGACATTGCGCCTTTACGTTTTCATTTTCATCTACAAACAAAATTTGGAAACATTTTCCATTAAGAATTGCACAAAAGGTTTCAAGATCGTCTGGAAGTTTGATTCATCCCATCCTATTACGATTCATCCCATCCCAATACAGGAAGCTGTCGCTCTAATGGTCTGGATTTTGGGGTGTTTCACTCCATATGTAACGTGAATGCTCTTTAAAACTCCTTAAAATATCAACCGCCCAAGGCATCCCCCCTCAATCAGATAGCCGTCGTGTCTTTTTCTCTTAACCACAATAACCAACAACACGATAATACTACTGCTACCAATAACCTAATAATACAACCACAATTATTTACTACAGAAGAAATACTGGCAGTCTTATATTTCTAGAACGTAGAAGCGCGTTTCGCAATAGTTACAAATAACCTTGAGGAGTCCAGTTAATACTGCTCTAACACGTTTTACTATTTTTATTAGGTTGTAACGAAAGTTTCCCTCCACCGCAAACATCGTCCGCACACAGTTCGCGTCGGCGTATTTGCTCATATTTTGTCAAACGATTTTTGGCATTTGAAAGAAAGAGGCTTACTTTATAACACTGTGTTGTGAAATCTGTAAAAAATATAGTTATCATTAAGTATAAGGTGTCCCAAATGGAACTATCACTCTAGAGGATTAGAACCATCATTTACTTCCACTTGTGTTGCAAAAAGTCAGCTACATAATATCAACAAATTATGAGTACAGCTTTAAGTACTATTGTTGTATCATGTGACACTGTGCGGGTTTGGTACCGAAAGTTCAAAAACAGTTATCTAAGGACTTAGAAGTTAGTTTTTCAGGCAGATATGGCGGAAAACTTTCGTTACAACCTGATAGTATCATTTACAGTGTAAATCTAGAAACCTTCCTAGACCAAACATATTGTTTTAAACAGAAGTATGAAAGGCCCCTGATTCCCTTTCCTAATAGCTAAATTTAAACACCGCACAAGAGAACCTAACACCTCTTCAGTTACAGTACCACGTATAATTGTGCTGCAGCTCATAAATTACATCGAGGAGGAGAAAAGTGAATATCAGCAGTTTTATGATTTTTATTTGCACATGCTATCTGAGCAATCGGTGGTGTTACGATTAATTCAATGTCAGATTATAAAATGTATTTTTGTATTTTAAAAATATGTATTTTAAATTAATAGGAATTTTAAATAACATTTAAAATGCATTGAAAATGAATATTAAAATACATTCTCAAAATACTTCATTTTTACGAGTGAAATACAGAATACACGATGCAAATGTATTTTGAAAATGTATTTCAAACACATGCATTCGCGATACTGCCCAACTCTGTAGCGAAGAAAAATCAAAATCTTTTTTGAGAAAGGCAATCGATATAGTTCACGTTCACTATTAACTTTTTCCAAAGCTATGAAAGTGGGTCAATTTTTAGTAAATTTTACTGATTTTATATTAAACGGTATTTAAGGAAGTAACATTTAAAAATGTTGGCAAATATTTCATTTTCCATTTTCCCACTTTTCCATTGCTTGAAATTCGCCATTAATTCAAGAGACTGTAATGCAATGAATATCATTTTGCAGGAAAGTTGTTGCTCTTTCTAAATATGAGGTTACATTTTGTCTAACGTTTTTAGAAATTTCAGAATGAGGGAATTACTAAGTTTTTGAACTTTTTCATTCTATCCGTGATAGTTGGAGATAGACAAAGGGTTCTATGTTGATTTGTACTACACATGAACTCTTCTATCACCCCGTGAAATATTTTACAAGAGTTCTGAATATCCCTGTATATATGGTTAGCTCAGAACAAGGGCAACAGTTATTGCGTCTGAAAAGTAAATTGTTTTCACCTGCTAGTGATATTTTCCCTTGGACCTGTGAAATGTAATGATAAATAAATACATTTTTTAGCGGTAGCATATTTATTAATCTTAGGTATCAAAATTTGAGATTTAAACTCCGTGTTAAAAAAAATTCTGATTCTCAATGGCTATTTTAATGCTGAAATTACGATAAGTTCATATTCAAATTTTCAATCTGTTTCTATTTCACGTATATTTCTTTTTAGAAATTAATTTATATTGAATTGTATCAGGTAATAGTGCATACAATGTTTTTGTACATAAAATGTTCCTACTCAGTGCATTTTTAACTACACTGATTTTTTATCCTTTTCTGATTATAATTTCCAGACAGTTGAAAAATATTTGTATAATATGTGCCATGGTAATATCCTACTGAAGCTTTTTATCTTATGTCAAAGTGGTATTATTACTAATAATGCTATTAATTTGCAATATTGTCTAGTTTTTTTTTATTCTTCAAAGTGATTTAATGTGAGTATATAAGATATCATCTTTTAGTAAAATTTTTCGCTGGTCCTTTTACGAAGATTTTCGTTAAAATATAATTGAGCACATCTTTCAACTCACTTTTTAGATGACAATTATTGGAGCACGCAGCGTGAATCACTGCAGCCAAAATTTTTTCTTCGTGTCAGTTACTAGTGTCGCCACCGTGACAACATATAAACTAAGAAATTTTCAATTCTCTAATAAATTATACCCTACACCAATTGAAGTTCTGAAAGCAAAATGTTAGTTTCAGGCTACTTCTGATAATTAGATATTACTAGTAAATTTTTTTAACTGCTCTTAAAGGGACAATTACTGCTGCAGCTAATGATAAGTTTTTTATTTATAAATTAATTTGTAAAACTACACATGTTTTTCAGGTAAAATAAGTGTTTCTTTTTCACCAACCTAGCGTGAAAAATTTATAGTAAAGGTTGATAAAAGTGCACAAAAAAACATTCCAAAATTCGAAATTTGTTGGCATTAATCGTGCATTCGTATTTTGAGGTAGAAATAATAGATTTACGATTGATTTAATAAACTTTTTTCTTGAAAAAATATGAATTTAAAATGAATGAATTTTTACAAATGTTGTTTGCTAGAGAATAAATCCTTCAAAAATCTACAACTCAATAATGCATATGCAAACAACCAGAAGTTGCATTGAGTGTATAGGTAAATTAAAATGTATGAACAAAAATTCAATTAATTAAATAAAAAAACACCACAAAAGAAATATAGAAATTTTTTATTTATTATTTAAAAATTGTGTTTTTCTGGAGTCTGCGTACATATAAATAAGAATATTAAATTAATAATTTAGCTGCTGTACAGAAGTGGCTGTCGTGAACTAACAGAGGGACCTACAAGTACTTCAGATAACGAAAAAGTGCAAAATATTAGAGATGGGCGGTTCGACTCATTTTACTGATTCGAATCTCGACTCACTCACTACTTCGATGATTCGAATCAGTGATTCGAATCTTGAATCAATAAAACAAATAAAGAAATTTTCCCTCTCTCTGCGCCGAAAGCCGTACTATTTAAACACCCTTCACCCATTTATCGGGTTTCTTCTCCGCTGAGTTCTCGGGCAGTTAGCATCTCTCTCTCCTTGCTCCAGTAAAACTAGTGTTTAAACTGCCCGAAATGAAAATACAGGGGAGCTTCGTATGACCCCCTGGGCCTGTAAGATTAAAAGGTTAAGTTTGGTGTCAAAGTATTCGAAATTTTATGTATCGATGGGGGTCCCAGAGGGGGGGTCGAGAATCAATAAAAACGCGCTCCGATGGATAGTTTCAGAGATATACGTTAATTAATTATGGTAATTAGACTAATTAACCATGATTGAGGCTTAAAAGGACTGCAAACATGTAGAAATTGGCTCTGGGATGGTTTCCAGACTTTGGAGCTGCCGCCGGAGGAGGCTAGTGTTTAAAATGCCCAAATTGAAAATATAGGGGAGCTTCGTATGACCCCCTGGGCCTGTAAGATTAAAAGGTTAAGTTTGGTGTCAAAGCATTCGAAATTTTAAGTATCGGTGGGGTGTTGAGTCTAGGGGGGGTCGAGAATCAATAAAAACGCGCTCCGGTGGATAGGTTCCGAGATATACGTTAATTAATTATGGTAATTAGACTAATAAACCATGGAGCTGTTTTTTCTGCGATGAGAGAAGAAGAAGCTTTCCGAGAGAAAGCAGTAGCAAAAGCATCACAAGCTGGTATTGATCTCAGGATTTTCTTATCGCCGGCCTCAGAGGCGTAGCCAAGGGGGGGGGGGTTAGGGGGGTCATAACCCCCCATGAGGAATTTTTTGCCATACAAAATGTATATTCTTCACTACAATATCATACACACGTATACATATATATGAGTTGCAGTAGTCATAACCCCCCCCCCAATAAAAAAATTCTGGCTACGCCCCTGGCCGGCCTGTATTTTTGCCCTTTATCGAATTCGAGATTTCACTGAAATGAAAATGGGAATATCGGATATTTGATGTTGAAATAAAACCGATATGTCGATTTTTGGCCCAGTCCTACTGAGGGGCTGCTGCCCCCCCCCAAAAAAATGGGACCCTTTACTTAGCTTACAATTGAACTTTATCTTTAAATTTGATACCCAGCCCACCCCGAAATAAAATCCTGGCTACGCCACTGTCAATAACACTAACTACGCCACTGCTTTAGGCCCTATTTTGTATTTCTCTGAATTACGAAAGAAAAGAAAATCATTCCCCTTAAACGAAAAACAAGGTAAAAAAAAAACAAGGAAATCTGCTGCAATAAAGCGAAATGTTATTTTGCTTACTACAAAGTCCTTTTGTGAGAGCGCTTAATACCGCCCCTGTATCCTTCATTAAAAGTGACAAGCACAATCCTAACTTTATTTCATTCTATTTCCCTTCACATGAAAATCCGCCACCATGTAAACTTAACGTTCCGTTTTTTTTTATTTTTATTTTTATTTATTTTTTTTTTTTTTTTGAGGGTGGGGGCAGGGGGACATATATTAAAGTTAAAAGTAGAAAAGGGATGTTTCATTAAATTTTAAACAAATATTAAATCAGTCAGACAAGTTGGAAGGAGGGATTTTCTTAATTTTTTTTTCGGGGGGGATATTGACCCCTCTTAGGAAGTAACTAGGCCCTTAGGAAGTAACGCCTATGCCACCCGCCAAAAGCAAACGATGTTCGACCCACTCCACACCCACAGACAGATAAAACTTTAAAATCCGACCACCAACCAAGAAATGAAACACCAAAGATTCGAAAAAAAAACTTCAATTAAATGAAACATCCTTTCAACTCTTTTCGACTCCTTTCGACTCTGAGTCGATAGAAGATTCGAAAAAACCCCTCCAATTAAATGAAACATCCTTTCAACTCTTTTCGGCTCCTTTCGACTCTGAGTCGATAGAAGATTCGAAAAACTAACGAATCTCAACGATAGTATACAATCACCGAAACAGAGCGAAACACTGAATCAGTAAAGATTCGTTGCTGCACCAACTCAGTGACCAACTCACCCACACCCACTCATTTACTGTTTCAAATCATCTATCGACTCAGAGTCGTAAAGAGTCGAAAGGAGTCGAAAGGAGCCGAAAGGAGTCGTAAAGAGTCGTAAAGAGTTGAAAGAGTAAGGGAAAATCCCTGGGAACGGCAAAGGGAAAATAAGTTTTTCTTCCCTTCGCACTTGGAATGTATTTCCCTTGAGGGCTTGAGATTCGAATCAGTAGAGAGTGAGTGTAAAGACTGAGCCACTCAGTACCAAGATTCGAATCACTGATTCGACTCATCGAATCATTGGCCATCTCTACAAAATATGGGTAGAAAGTAAATAAAGGATGTTTTGGATACCTATAAAGAAGAAATATAACAATTCTTACAAATGTTATTTGCTAGAGAATTATAAGTCCTTAAAAAATCTACAATTCATTTTAATAATGCATCCACAAACCACCAGAAGTGGCATTGATTGTATAAGTAAATTATAATGTATGGACACAAGGGCAATTTAAATAAGTACGAAAAACCACTAAAAAAATATTTAAAAATCCTAAAGTAATTAAAAAACTTTGTAAAAAACACAATAGAAGTAATAGGTAACTCTTACCTATTACTTCTTATGTGTGTTTTTTACAAAGGTTTTTAATTACTTTATCGTTTAACACCAGTAATTTGAGTGATTTTTCAATTTAAAAATCTTGTTTAGAATTCAAAGTTCTTCACACGGTCCAAGGGCAAATACAATAGAGTAGACTAAAACTTTAACTCAGCCGCGAAGTCTAAAGTGGCAGTGGCGGTCGTGAAGAAACTCAGCATGACTTCCCCTCTGTGAGGGTGTTTCTATTTCTCTGATTACAGAAACTGAATGTGCGGTAGTCTGTAGGACTGGGACGTCCGAAAACTAATTCGCATAAAATGTTTTTGTTTCTTTTTTCTTTTCAAATGGCGGGCCTTAACAATGCCTTGGAGATATTGGCCACAGCTAAGGCCGCAGTTGTTGGTCACTTTATTATGGGGGCCCCGAGTAGGTGGACCAGCATTGGACCCTATGAAGGGGCGGACACCACGCCCAGTGGCGAGGTTCGATCCCAGCTGTCGAGGGATTGAACCTCGACAGCTGGGAGTTGAACCCCAAAACGGAATACGGTGCTTTATTCACCATACAAGCTGGTCGGCTGAAAAGGTTAAATAATTTCCTCAATGTTCTTTGTCTTATGGGCTTTTAGAGAAAGGGAGAGGGAGGGGATTCCCAGTACATTAGATTAAGAAAATATCCATAAATGTGGAACAGGACTTTCTATCCTTTTGCATATTTTGCACAGTTTGTGAACAAAATATGGTTTATTTTGGATATCTATATATTTTTGGTTTTGAATACCTATAAATGAAATATTATTCAGTATTTTAGATATCTCCAATAAGTTCTTTTGCAGATATAAACTTTACTAGAGGATACGCCCCTTGTGGAGGCAATTGCAACAGACGCTAGAAAAAACATTTCCGAAAAATATGTCTACACTCAATATGTTAAATCTTGCCCACTTAAAATAAACAACTTCATATCCAATTTTTACTATGTACCGAAACCTAAATTGCATACTCTGCGGAAACTTTTCGCATTCGAAAGATTTCGTTGCATGGTGGAAACATCCTCTAATGTCTAATATATCAATGCATCATGCATAGAAAATCATTTTATTTTTGGAAAAAAGGTTAACCCTTTAACGCGCAGTGTTCCCGCTCTGGGAACTCCAAACTCTGACGTTTTGACTGTTGCCAGTCACGAAGAATAGATTTGATTCCTATAAAAATAGTTGCGGGTGACATAGCTCCACGAGAATCCTTTACTTTTTTAGCACGTCATTTCCCGTAAAAAAATGGTCACGATTCTTTTTAACAGCACTGACATCTGCTGAAAAATGCAAGAATGAGAAAACAGCTGGATAGATTGCCCGATGCTGAAAAAAGGGCAGCATTGGGCAATCTATCTGCTGGCGACAGCTGGCTGTGCCGCACAGCCAGCTGCGTCAAAAAAGGGTCTCTAGATCTGTGGCACGCGATGAACATTTTGATCGTCCGCCATCTTGCTGGTAGTTAAGTCGAGCGATGGCAACGGCTGCCCTTTTCCAGCATTGGGAAAAGGTTGCGCCTCATCAAAGGATTAAACTTGGTAATCTAGAAAATCTATTTTAAGTTAATTGGAATCGTAATTTTCCCTTTAAAGCCTGATAACCGTGACTTTAATATTACTTGCGACACCTAATTTTGTCAGCAAATGATAAGCTTTTTTTTTACTCTCGGAAATAAAATGGAGATGATAATGGGGGGTGATAGAGCAGCTCATGTGAAGATACATCAACATAAAACACCTGGTCTATCTCAAACTGTTTTTCCTTCTGAAGTTTCATGCACACTAGGCGAAAAGTAACCCCATATTTTATGCCAACCTTTACGAAATATAATTAACCACTTTTTGTAAACAGTAATTTACGTGTTAGAAAATAGCAATCTTCAGAGATTCCACATGTAAGTTAATTGCTATTTTTAGAAAGGGTTTTAAAATTATACGGTTCATAAAAAGTGATACATTATATTTCGTAAAAGTTGGCAGCTCTGCAATATGAGGATTTGATGGCGAGCTGCAAGCAATAGAACTTCTAGTGCAAAGGTTTTTGAAAGTTAAAACCAAAACCAATGAATTCAGCAACACCACAACATGAGAAACTGATATGAGGTGTGATTATGATATGGGTGGGCGGAGACATTTTTTCGTACCCAGAGTTGGGCGAAGTACATCGAAAATGCATTTTCTAAACAAAATACATTTATTCAAGCACACCAAAATACAAAATACTTCTTGAATTAAAAAAATACAGATTACAAAATACATGTATTTTCAAAACACATACAAAATAAAAAATACACGTAAAATTTTTAAAGAATTTGAATTGAGAAGAAGTTGAATTTTCCACTGATTGGTTGTTTGGTTGTGTGTGATTATGGCAACGCTACACTAGGGCGATCTGCCAAGGGGGGCGTGCCTTGGTAGGAGGACTTTCTAAGGGGTTCTAACGCGTATTCACGAATTTTCCACTGAAGTTCCCGGTTTATTTTATTTAAATAAATTTTAACGAGAATAACAAAGTCAATCTTAATAGTTGTATTAAGACAGGCCCGTAGCCAGACCGTTTTCATAGGGGAGGGGCTCCAAATTTTAACACACATACATATATGTACTGGATGTCCCAAAAAGGTGGTAGCACGTTCTAACTCTTTACCGATTACAGATAAATGGAGAATGCGAATAAAAAAAGCGTTCAAAACAAGCTAGGAAAATGACTACGTTAAGAAAAAAATCCTATTATTAATTTTCAAAAAGTTACACTCTTTAATTTTGCATACAATCCCCGTACATATTTCCAATTAGTAAGGTGTGCCTCATATCAAGACCTCCTACATATAGAGAGCCTGTGAACAGAAGTTTTTACGGCATCACTATAGGTCTTCTAAGATGACGTCATCACAGTTTAACTTTCTAAAAGTAAAACTATTTAAATATTCTGGTGAAGGATACAAATTTTAGAAAATATCTTAAGTTAAAGATAAAAACTAAAACGCCTTTCTGATGAAAAATAATTTCTTATAATCTATTTCTATACTATATTATATAATCAGTGAAGATAAAATTTGCTATTTGTGGTAAAATTAAATTTTCTATCTTAAGTCATTAAAATGTTTTATGCGGGAGTAAATTCACCACAAACTTTGAATAGTTTTACTTTGTAAAATTAAATGAGTGATGATGCCATTTCAATGGACTTAGCGATGGCGTAGAGTTTCAATTCTTGGGTATTGTAAATCTAGAAGGTGTTGCTCGTACACTAATCTGGTGATGGACAAAATGTCAGCCTTTCATCATAAAACGTCTCAGAGAAATCTTTAAACAAATATGATCAGGGGCTATGCATGGATTTGAATGTGAACGTTTAAAGTTGAGTGTAAAAACTGATTTTCGCTCGCAATTTCTGCTCGAGCTCTAAACCGCGATCATCCGATGTGATTTTTTTTCTCTCCTCGTGAGACATTGAAAAGTAGTTTTAATTCAGCATATTTATCTTCATATTTGAAATTTTTCAGGATATAATTCTCAAAAGATTTTGTGCATACTGCATTAGTATATAGAGCACATCTTACTTATCCGATTTTTTTTTTGTTCGGGGAATCGCATACAAATTTAAAATAAGTAACATTTTTAACACGAGAGGAATTTTTTCTGAAAGAAATATTTTTCCTACCTTAATTTGAACAATTTTTCAGTTGACATTGCCCACGTATCTTAAATGAAGAAGTAAAGCACGCTACCAACCTTTTTGGGACACCCTGCTTACACACATAGGAGCATTTTTGTATTTTGCACCACTTAGAAATATATCTAAGACCAGCATTGTTCACAGACATACTGAAACTGGACCACACAGCCCAAGCACACTAATTTTAAGAAAAAAAAAAATTAAGTTGCTTTTACAGCAGTAAAAAAGCCAAAAATAATTTACCATCGTCCAAGAGATTACAATGATTACAGACTAGTAAAATTCCATTTTTGAGAGCTGGAAATGTTCATTTTTATATACGACAGATATAGTAAAAATTTGAACTTCATTTTTTTTCTCTCAAAAATGTGCCTGATGCCTGTTAATTTTGCTTTATGTGGGCTTAAGTTTTTCCAGGAAGGAGGAAGGGGAGGGGGGGACCGCCCACAGCACCCCTAGCGCTACGGCTCTGGTTTAGGAGAATGTACAATTTGTTATTTATAAAACGGTACCTTTCAAAATTTTACCCGCAGAAACATTCTTAGACCAAACATATTGTTTTAAACAGGAGTATGAAAGGCTTTTCTTTCCCTTTCGGGATAGCTAAATTTAAACATCACAAAAGAACCTAACACCTCTTCGGTTACAGTACCATGTATAATTATACACAATTATACATAAATTACACTACACATAAATTACTCTATACAATTATACATAAATTACATCAAGAGAGGGGGAAAAGTGAATATCAGCAATTTTGTGATTTTCATTTGCACATGCTATCTGAGCAATCTGTGGGGTTAAGATTAATTCAGTTTCAGAATACAAAATATATTTTTGTATTTTGAAAATACAAAATACATTGAAAATGTATTTACAACATACATTTTCAATGTAAAATACATTTTCAAAATACTTTGTTTTTAGGAGTGTAAATATAAAATACAAGATACAAATGTATTTTGAAAATGTGTTTCAAATACATGTATTTACGGTACTGCCCAACTCTGCCTCACATTTGCACGAAAGTTTCGTTATTATATCACCCCTGCTTCAACCTCTTTAATTTGTATGCCTCTGAAGTTGAACGTATTTCGTAGATATTTTTAAATGCTTTCAAAGCATACATTTGAGTTGTGCTATTAAATAATAGAGAAATTCCGTTGCACGAAATAGAAAGCTTTCCAAGATAATGCAAGGAGAATACGATAACCTTTGGATCGTCGGAGCATCATATGCGTTCGGCTGGAAGAAAGGGACAGAGAAATTCGAGGAAATATAAAGATGCTTGGTCATGCGTAAATTTATACTCTAGAAAGACTATAAATTTATCAGAAACAAATATGACTAAAAATGCTGAGCTTGTCGTTTCAGAAAATAAAGAAAAATCATTTTTAGAACAATAATGAATAATGGCATAATTTTTTTAAAAATATTTGTAATTTCATAAAGGAAGTTAAGGATGTGTGTGAGGAATAAAAGACTACCCGTATTGCAGCCACTAAACAATTCCACCGATTCTTTTCCGGTGATTTTTATCAACAGGACAATTCCGTCGAAGCGTATCTTCCCAGGTGTCGCTATAGCAAACCTAAAGTTTATTGCTTTTTCCCTTCATCGCCGGTTTCTCAGAGAGGGGAGTACAGGTTTCACTTTGAGGACGTTCCCTCATATTCTTCGTGCTGCTCAAAAGAGGTCCCCTCCCTTGGAAATAATTACTGCTTGGTCTAGAATCTAGATTAAAGAACCTTGAAAACATAGCTAATGAAGTGAGTTAGGCAAAATCAATAATAAATGGACTTTTATTCTCGCGAATTTAAATTCTAATAAATTGCTGTAATGGAGATTTACTGAATTCTGAATCTTTCAAAAATGCCAAATTAGCAGCTAGTTAATAATTATCATGAATGATAAGTCTAATACTAATAACAATATCCGCTTAAAAAAATAAGAGCTAAAAACACTAATTTTCTTGCATGAAAAAAAAAACAGCAAACGCCGGTCTTTGAATTAAGTTTAAATAAAAACAAATTATTGAAAATGTAAAAAATATAACTCAATGCACTGAAGGGCTCACATAATTTTCAAGTATGGGGAAATAATCATAGTTAAGTGTTGTATCGGAGATTTAATACATAAATTTTCATTTTTAACCTAGAACTGAAGGTTTAACACGTTCCGTCAGTAGTAGATAAATGACAGTTCTGCTCATGCGGTGCCATGTTAATTCTGCGGTGCTGCCTGGATGAGTGCGTTCCCTATGCTGAGCGGGGAAGGGGGGCGTGGTCGGACCGGATGTGGGGAGCGGATGTTCAAAGGGTTGATAAGAATTTTTGTTTCCTTTTTTTCAGATAAGGGTACTTGTAATTTTTTTCAGATTGTGACATATTTTTTGAAATAAGGGGACTTGGAAAAATTTTCAGATTTTCACATATTTTACAAATAAGGGGACTTGAAATTTTTTTCTGATTGTGACATATTTTTTGAAATAAGGGAACTTGGAAAAATTTTCAGACTTTAAGATATTTTTGAAATAAGGGTACTTGTAATTTTTTTCAGATTGTGACATATTTTTTGAAATAAGGGGACTTGGAAAAATTTTCAGATTTGAACGCGCAACCTACAAAAGAATTCATAGGCTAATGATTGTTGTCCATTAGGCCGAGAATCCTTCAGGTATAAAATTGTAGGTGTATTGTGTTATACTTTAGTTTTCAAAATGAATTGGGACTTTGATTAATTTTTCGATTTTTTTATTTATTTAGTTTTCTTTACCATTTAGTAATAGAACCAATGCAAATTGAATAAATGTTGCTTAATACATACTTCTAATGTTTAGCTAATTTGTATACTGATTATAGCCTATATTTAATAAGTAACAGTTTACTAGAATATTAAAGTAAGGTTTAGGATACCCATACATTTTCTACAAATTTCTTCTACTGTTAGGGAAGTGAGAAAATTATACCATAGAACGATTTTAGTATCTGTAGTTTTTACAAATAATGATTTAGATAGTGTATGAACTTTTTTTTTTTTTTTTGTCTTAAGAGATTTTTACCCAAGTTCTAATTTTAAGTTAATTAATTTTACAACAAATATTTTTTTTAATCAAGAGTTAATTTATTTTTATTTTTTTAAACCAAGTTTTAATTTTAAGTTAATAATTCATTTTACAACAAATATTTTTTTTTTACCAAGTTTTAATTTTAAGTTAATAATTAATTTTACAACAAATTTTTTTTAATCAAATGTTTTTAATTTATCAAGAAAAAAAATTTTAATCAAGAGTTTTTAATTTTTAGCTAATTTTTGTATATCCTATTTTTGTTAAGTAGTCGTTTAACATTAAAGTAAGGTTTAGGATACCCATATATTTTCTACAAATTGAATCTACGGTTAGGCAAGTGAGAAAATTAGACCATAGAAAGATTTTTACAAATAATGATTTGGATATAGTCTTATTTTCTATTGCGAGAAAACCACTTTAGCCATATATCCCCCCAAAACTCAAGTTTTTGTATACGAAATGTATGAATACGCGTTAGATCCCCTTAGAAAGTCCTCCTACCAAGGCACCCCTCATCCTAAGCAGATACCCCGCGTGCAGGTTTGCCTTAAAACACAAACAAACAAAGTATTTATCTAAACATTTTTTCTTACCCACACATTTCTGATAGATTTTAGACAGCGATTATACTAGCTTATATTTTCTATAGATCAATTAGAGAAAAAATTGCATTTTTAGTAATCCTACAAAATATTTTTATTGTATATCACAAGTAGAGTACCATGATTTATAGAGTTTGAATACGATACGAATTGTATATCACAAGTAGAGTAACATGATTTATAGAATTTCAATACGATACGAGTTAGATTGTTTATGTGCGACACTCATTTTAGTTTGACTATGAAAGCATAATTTTATACATGAATCAACCTTTTTAGAGGTCTTTTATTGATGCACTTAGCATATTTTATAGAAAGGTGAGCATAACTAGCACAAACTTTTAGACTAGATAGTACTATTGTTAGAAAGTTGAACTATTGGAAATAAAAATTGAAGATCCGTTTTAGCACAGTTGTATACCGCATGTACATAAATATCTTTCAATACTTAGATAGTTTAAATCACAAATCATTACTTAAACTAAAAAATACAAGGTTTTTTACTTACGTGAAGGGAGATCGTGCTTAATCTTCTAGTCTCTGGACAAAGTACCAACATCCATACGGCTAGCAAGACCGGAAAATCGAATAATGATTTAAAATACATTATCCCTAATTCCCGGTCCAACTAGCACATTTTCATTCATTCTTAATACCATCATATGCTGAAATAGGTATATTATTTTGACACTAAAAACAAAACACATTTGAAGATATTAAACGCTTTAAAAGTAATTTTTTTTCTTATAACAATTTACCAGATTCACAATGCTATTTTATGTAGGATAAAATTAGTTAGCAAGCGAAAATTTAAACTTAGTTAGAATTTACTGAAATACAAATACCATGCATGCCTTATTTTCTATTAGGAGAAAGCCCTCAAACCCCAGTTTTTGTATACAAACTGCATAAAGTACTTCTACCGATAATGCTATTAATATTAATTACACTGGATTACCCACTTAAAATTTCGCAAAACACCAAAATACAGAAAAACATGCATTAACAAAAAAAAATCACACTTAAAAGTACAACACATCAAAAGTGGAAAATATAATTACCACATAATTATTTTCAATTAGAATTACGGTATCAACTTATATGTAACTAAAATAATAGAAAATATTACACTTACCCTGTACTTGTACACGCGAAATAATAATAATAATAAAAATACATAATAATTCACAAAAGAATGATTGAAGTAAAATCCACGTGCATATCCCTAGTACAGCTGATAAGAAATTGAGAGAGATAAGAAAGTGCCTTGAGGCTCTGCAGAGCCGGTACAATAAGAGTTGGCCAGTTTGCCGATAAGATAAAACCAGGGAGGGTGCTAGGGGAATACCGAATTGTGGGGACACGTGTTTCATTCTACGTTCAAAAATGGGGACTTATGGATGAAGATGTTTACTACTTAAAAACATAATCTAATTTTTACAAACGCATTGGAACTTTGTAAAGGATATCTATTGAACACGTATTAAATAGATTATGATTATTCTTCTGATCGACATTATATCCTAAATTAAAATATCAAAGTTAAGCTACAACGATTAATATATTTTACGTAGTTTAGGAAACTAATGAATCATTATATTAATTTCTGTGAAACAATTAGCAAAGAGCATTATACTGAAGCAAATTATTTTTGTTAAGTTTTGATAAATAACAGTAATAAATTATAGGCATTGCAGATGAATGAGTATTCACGTATAAAATAGGTATTAAAATTATTGTTTAAAACAATTTTTACAATAATAAGCTAAAATTTTTATTTAATAAAGTCATAAACTAAAATTATTAATTAAAACTTGTTAATAAATTAAACATATCAAAATTTTTTACACTCAATTTTCATCTTTTATAGACTTAAATTTTTACAATAGATATACATTTTTAATAAAGTCATAAACTAAAATTAATTGTTTAAAAACAATCATTTTTACACTCAATTAATACTTAAATTTTACATCTTTAATAAATTCATAAACTAAAACAATTTTTACAATAATAAACTAAAATATTTATTTAATAAAGTCATAAACTGAAATTATTAATGAAAACCTGTTAATAAATTAAACTGATTACTCTAAAAGATAGCTAATCACAACATATATCGGAAAAAATATAAGCAATTATAATACCTGAAAAATACCGGACAACACTCTTGTTACATGCGGACAAAACATCTGTTTGCACGGCTAAAGTATTCTTGGGTACCCGTTGCAGGAGAACTTACCTACGCCCAACCTACAAAGTCTACAAATTTAACGGCAACTGATTTTCTCTTATCAGGTATCACAGATCAGATAAGAGATAAGGAAGTGACATGCGCAGAAGACACGTGATAGTGACGTGTGCAAATCTGTGTTGATTGAATATCCGCTAGGTTCGTTGGCAGGATGTACATTGAGTGGCAACTCTCTGTAACAGGCTAAGACAAGTTAGATGATGCAATATCTACAGGTTTGAGGAAGGTAGAGGGCGCTTGGGTAATCACGTGATTTTTTTAAAGAACCAGTAAAGACATTTTAGTTAGATAAAATGGCCAGGTGTGTGTTGCGAGACTCCCTTTACACTGTGTGCGCCTATACTTAAGACGTGTGTTTTAATTGATTTTTCGCCGAGTTTCAAAAATGTCTTTGCTTGAATCGATCGAAAATAACTTTAACATTGAATACACTCCCGAGTTTTATACTCAAAGTGATGCGGATGTGTTGCTGCAAGAAATAATACAATTGCCTTTAGATGTAAAGCCTCTGCAAAGTATTGAAAAGGAAATTTCCCCCGAGTTTTGTACTGAAAGTGATGTTGATGTGCTACAGCAAGAATTGTTTCAATTACCCCTGCAAAGTAGTGAAAAGAAAATTTCCTCGACCCGTGAAGTAATTACTTTTGCTGATGAAGGAATCAATTACAGTTTACCTGGAGCAACAGTCTATGTTTACTCTTGGATATCCATTTTGCAAAAAATACGTGAAGATCTACAGAAAGTGACAAATTATGAATTTAATATGGTGCAAGTGAACTTTGGCTCTGAAGAACAACCTAAAATTGAAGACGGCAACTACGAAGATTTTAATCTAGACCTATCATCAGGTGTATGCATTCTAAGTTTTGGATCTAAACGAACTTTGGATTTTAAACCAGCGAACTGTGAAACCGCTACCATTAAATTAGAACATGGTTCAATGTGTAAGATATATCCCCCAACCAACAAACTTTTAACGCATGGTATTCCTTCTGAACTTAGTGTGGCAGACCCGCACATTAACCTAACGTTTGCCAAAATGTGCATTTATGAGCCTTCCCCGAAATGGGCAAAGTTGGACGATTGGACGGATAATCTTTACCACAGCTTATATGCTTCTGTAAATAGTACATGGCACTTGGAAAGACTTATCTACGTTTCACTTCACGATGAAAGAACTGACTTGAAGATCCATATTAGACAATTTATACAGAATGCCCAATTAGACTATATACCAACCGGCCAGGGAGTCGTGATGAACCCTTCCACATGGATCGAATTTATTGTAAAACTATTAGATTTTAATATAGGTCATAGCAATAGCTCTTTTATTTGTAATAATCAATTATCTGTATTTAATGATGATGGAAAATGCATCTTACAACAAATTTACAAAACCGGAGATTCATTCTCGTTAAATCCAATTTCCTTAACACTTTTAAATGATCAAGTAAAAAAACTTTGCGAAATGAGAAATGAAATATTGGAATGCATTTTAAAAACGCTATATACGACGACCCTACCCCATTTAATTTTAAAATTAAAGCCGCAAAAATGTAACCGCGAACCCCATTGTACTTATGATGAGGCTAAACAACAATTAATGGATATAGTACATCAGGAAATTTTTAAAAACATAGGCCGGGTTCAGGATCATCCTTCGCAAAGGATACATGCTTGCTCGAATAGAACACATGTTGATGAGAGAGAGGGTCT